>CM075811.1:27207363-27300535 GCA_037975025.1 Excoecaria agallocha | reverse complement strand
TACTTATATTATCATAAGTCCCCCTTTGGTCAGGGACATTTATGTTAGCATGTTCAGATGTCTATCAATAGAGTTGTGGCGATCTTTGGGCTATATTTTTCCTGAGTGCTCGTGGTATATGCATCGAATAAGCTAGGATAGGAGAGTTTGGCCATAGTGTTATGTAAGCTCGGGTATATATGCACAGATGAAATTTTGTGTGATGCGAACTGTGCTCCAATACCTACTGATCTGTCCTTTTGTATTATTGGTGGTGGATGAACATTTAAGCTAGCATCGACTTGTACATATAAGCATTTAATAGGGGTAATTATTACCATACCTTTGGCATGCCCGAGAAGCTTGGAACCTCTTCGACTTTTATGCTAATGTCATAATGACAACCTCTGATGGTCGGATCTCATGACACATGTACAACTACTAGAGCTTTTTAATCTCTATATAAGCCTTATGTCTCTTATCTTCATTCCCTTCTATTTGCCTTATTTTTCTCTCATTTTCTTATGTGTTTTAATTGTTTCCTTTCCAAAGGACTCATATAAGGTGATGCATATTAGCGCAACGATCCTCCATTCTATCGCTAGTTGTTTCACTCTTGTTTCTTGTAGGTTTGCTCTCAATCCCCCTCATTTACTCCTATTTTCTTTTTTCATTTTCGTTGTTGCTTTGGGAAATATGATTTTGGTTGATGCTTCGAGTGAAAGAATAGGTGAAAGAGGGGAGGCACCCATCAATGATGCTTTGAGCTCGAGTGACAAGCTAATAGCTCCTAAAAAGGTTCCTATTCGTCCTCCCAAGATGGGCAGTATCGGGTCTAAGGTGAGAAAGGAGGAGCTACCTATCCTGCTTGCCAAAGTAACGTCTAAAAAGGACTATATGGTAAGCAAGCTGAACTCTTATCAGAGGGCAAACACTCCCTTTGATAACAAAAAGAAGATCACCATCTACGAAGCACAACTAGAAGCTGATGTTCGACTTCCTTTGACAAGGTTCGAGGTAGAGGTGCTGAACTATTTTGACATGTCCATTGGGCAGCTTTATCCCATTGCATGGTGTACCCTATCTGCTATTTAAATCTGGGCAGTGGAACATGATATTGATCTGACATTGAAGTTATTTTGGGCTACCCATGGGGTCGGTCTCCGTGCTGGTACAAAGGATCAAAATTATCTACAGGCACTGGTGGGCTATGGTGTGTTCATTAGGAATCTCGAGTCGCAACTGGTAGAGAGGGTTCGAACTGATTTCCTTGTCCGGACTACCTAGGGTCGGTTCATGAATCATAACGATAATGGCTTGTGGTTGTCGAGGAGAAGGAGGGGATTCTGATACGATGGTAAGAGTTAGCACGAGATAAGTGGAACCTCAAGAATCTATTGGACCCCTGTGACTTCGAGCCTATTCCTCAAGAGAGGAAAGGTAGCTCTACTACTCTTCATATTGAGTGTTTTTTATCCTCTCTTTTTAATTCTTCTATTTTTTGCAGCCATGAAGAAAGGGAACCGAGTTGCTGAGGTAATGAGGACCAAAAGGCAGAAGCTTGCTGAAGGTGCCTCTAGCATGCCTCCCATAACTTTTAAAGCAATCTTGGCTCCTTTTATTGAAAGGGGGTGGACTCCACTCATTGTTAATATTGTATGTACTCCGATTGCCGAGGTTGATCTTATCTCTCCCACTGAGCCCGAAGGGTTTGGCGAGAAAGAGGCAAAAGATCTTCATATATTGCTCGCCAAAATTGATAAGTTTAGGAGAAGCAGGGGGGTAAATATTCTTCTAATGATGAGGATTTTAGCACTTTCGTACACATGGCATCATGTGTGCCAAAAGAGGTGGCTCCCCTTGTCGCATTGAACTGTGAAAACTTGGCTTTATGCCTGAAGAAGCATCACACCGAGGTAAGTGCCTCGATTTATTACTTTATACCAATTTTTTCCAACGGTTGACTAATTTTTCCATGTTCAGCAAGGATCTCAATTGATCGGTGCTACGATTGCTAAGATGAACAACCTCATCATAAAGTGGTGGCATGCAGATTCAAACCATGGTGCCTTTCAGTCCAGGATGGATGAAATCGATCAAAGGGCCACATAAGTAGTAAAGCTAGATGAGGAAGCGGTAGGCAAAGTGGTCAAGATGAAGGTCTATTTGGCTCGCAAGAAGGAGGCTAACTCTATCCTTAAGGCCGAAATTGAGTAGTTTAAGCTCAAGGAGGTAGAGCAGAAGAAGAAGGATGTTAAGTGAGAAGAGAAGGAGGCCGAAGTGTTGGCCAAAAAATGTATAGCTTTGGTACTAAAATTTCTTCTGTTGTGAAGGGGAAATACCTCAAGCTAAATTTGTCCTTTGTGGATGATATGTATTCGGATGAGGACTAGGTGTTTCTGCACTTTAACTATTTAATTAAAATGGATGATTTTTCTATACTCAGTGTTTGGTTATTTATTTTTTTACCAAGTTATTTATTAAAATACTTAATCACTCTAGTTGTTCACTAAGTTTGGCTAAATCCTCTAATTTGGAGTTGCCAAATTTCTTAAGGCATTGGTACTGAACACTATTAGATGATGAAAATACTCAATAAGAGATAACACAATAAATGAGTTCATCAAAATGAGTACCTTTTTTTAAGGTTTCCTTGATTCGACAACGAACATATAATGAGCTTATCTATTTAACCAGGATTTGCCCCTTAGTGATTTTGGCAAAATAACCGAGGTTGTTGGAAGATTAACTACATACTTGGCTACTGAGGCATCCTGGCTTGATTTTTTTAACTAATTTGACCCGTTAAGAATACAAGCTTTATGGCATCATGAGCCGAACTTGTGTATGCCATTAGGCTGTTATGGTGATTTTGCCAAGCTTCTCAGTAGGCATGATATGTTCGCCTAGAATATAAGTTATATGGCAGTATTCACTGAACTTTATGACACTACTGGGCCATTTTGGTGAAAAATCTTGAGCCTATATGCAAAGAAGTATTGCAAACTGAAGGAGGATGAATAACTTCTATTGAATCTATCATTCATTACATGTATGGCCTGTAGGCAGAAATCTCCTAAGGACTTATATTGAAATCAGGTTATCCTGGTAATAACTTATGATTCGAATTGCATAAAATAATAAAGAGAAACGACAATAATACCGAGTAGAATTTAATGATAAAAAAATAAAAAAAAAGTACAAATGTGGCATAAGTTTTGAGCTATTGATAATATAGCCTGAGGTTAGACACATTCCATAAATAATGTAAGTTCCTTCCCAGTGGGGATTCAGCTTGCCTACTCTGCTGCTGTTTGGGCAGAGACCACCTTCTTTAACATTAGTTGTCCGACTCGAAATGACTTCGGCTTGGCCTTACGATCATGGTAAGCCACCATGCATTGCTTGTATGCTGCAGATTGAATCTAGGTGAGCTCCCCATTTTGTTCAAGCCAATCTAGGTTGTACAGAAGATCAATGTCTTGCTCCTTACCTTATAGTGGTGCTCGAGTGCCCAAAACTCCTACTTCGTATGGAATGATAGCTTCTATGCCATACATCAGCGCGAATGGGGTTAGCCCGATTTCTACTCATAGGGATGTCCAGTACGGCCATAGCACGTTATTGAGCTCATCCACCCAAAGTCCTTTGGAACCTTCTAGCCGCTTCTTGAGTCCGAATAAGATGGTTCGGTTAGTAACCTTGGTCATTCCATTAGATTGTGGATGGTATATAGAAGTAAAACCAAACTGAATGTTCAGCTTCAAGAAAAATTTCTTGAAGGCCTGGCAGTTAAACTGTTTGCCATTGTCAGAGATAATAGAGTATGGGATATCAAACCTTGTGATGTTCTTCTTGAAGAACTTGATGATGTTCACTGATGTGATTGTGGCGAGAGGTTTTGCTTCTACCCACTTGGTAAAATGATCTACTACTACCACATGAAACCTCCATTATCCCATTGCTCGAGATAAAAGGCCCAGTATGTCAATCCCCCACTAGGCGAAAGGCTACGGGCTGTGGATTGGCTTTTGACTTGCCGAGCTCCTGTGCATAATGTTGACAAACTTTTGGCATTTATCACACTTCTAAACTAGTGCCTCGACATTAGCTTCCATGGTAGGCTAATAATACCCTCCTAAAAGTCCCTTTTGAGCTATGGTTTGTGCTCTTTCATGGGCCCCATAAATTCCTTTATGTATTTCCCTAAGGACATAGTCTCCTTCCTCCATGCTGATACATAAAGTCCAGGAATTTAAGAAAGATTGCATGTATAGCTTATCGTCCACAATGGTATATAGGCTCGATTTTCAAACTATCTTTTGAGCTTGCACTGGATCTCTTGGCAAGGTTCCTAAAGCCAGGTACTAGTAAATGGGGAGGCTCTACCCCTCCATCTGCTTTTATATTTAGACCTAAAAAGTTTCATAAGTTGGTTGAAAGATTATTGTGAAAATAATGTCTGCATTCTCTACTCGGGGTAGTTGGGTGACTGACCAAGTACCTCTGATTCCTTCTAATCTGACTAGAAGCACAAAAGTTAATTCTTTGTACCTGATCATGGAACCATCCTTCACTTCAAAACTTCCTTCCAACTGACTAACAACCAGCAGGGAGTCTAAAAATATCTCTAGGATATCAGGCTTTACCTTTATCACTAAATGCAGTCCATAACATAAAGCTTTATATTCTGCAATATTGTTGGAAGCTGGGAAAATCAAGAATGTCATTGCTCAAATGCACACCTTTCCTAGGCTCATCGGTAAGACTCCAACTTCGGCACCTTTCTAGCTCGCTGGTCCATCAACATACAACTTCTATATTATTTTTGTCGGCTCGAGAATTGGTTCGTATAGCTTTGCCATAAAGTCCACCAGGACTTGTGCTTTCATGGTCGGGTGAGGCTCGAACCAAACATTAAACTCTCCTAAGCAAGCTGCCCATTCTGTCAACCTTTGCGAGCATTCTGGCCGTTATAACACTTTCCTTAAATTAGAATTGTTCGTATTATGATGGTGTGTGCCTGGATGTATGGGCATAGCTTCACGTAGTGGTGATGAGTGTGAAAGCTAGTTGTTCCAGAATTGGGTAGTTGAGTTTGGCACCTCGAAGCACTTGTGTAATAGATTGGAAACTGTTGGCCTTCTTCCTTCCAAACTAGGACCACACTAACCACTCCCGTCGAGATAGATAGGTAAGTATACAAAACCTCACCAACTTATGGTCTACTGAGTAGTGGTAGGGTTTGAAAAAAGTGTTTTAAGGCTTCAATGGCTTGTTGACATTCCTCCATCCACTTGAACTTCTTCATCTTTTTGATCGTCTAGTAGAATGGTAAACACCGTCTGGTCAAATAAGAGATGAAACTTCCCAAAGGCATGATTCTGCCATTGAATCTCTGCACTTCCCAGACTATCTTAACTGGTTCCATAGCCATGATTGCCTTGATTTTTTTGGATTAGCTTCTATCCCTCTTTTGATGTCATAAAACCAAGGAATTTTTTGGACTGTACCCTAAAGGCACACTTTTCTGGGTTCAACTTAAGGCCTGCTTCTCTGAGGCTTTAGAAGGTCTCCTTGAGGTTCGTGGGAATATCAGCCAATTTCTTCCTCTTAATGATCATGTCATCCACATAGATCTTCATGTTCCTCCCGAGCTGATTGGCGAGTAGTTGGTTTATCAACCTTTAATATGTAGGCCCTGCATTCTTTAATCCAAAGGGCATAACATGATAACCATTAAGTGCTTCTGTGTGTGATAAACATCATTTTTTCTTCATTTGCTAAGTCCATCAAGATCTGATTGTAGCCTACCGAAGCATCCAAGAAGGTATACTCTTCAAACCCCACCGTAGAGTCCACCAATATATCTATGTTCGGTAGCAAGTAGCTATCCTTTGGGCATGCCTTATTCAAATCGGTAAAGTCGACACACATCCACCATTTGCCACTATTTTTCTTAACAAGCACTATATTGGCTAACCAGTCTAGGTAGAAAATTTCCTTGATGAACTTGCTCTCTAGCAAAATTGTTGTCTCTTTCATGATAACCAATTGTCTCTCTAGGACATGATTTCCCTTTTTTTTTACTTGACTGGCTTGCATTCTGATCAAACATTGAGTGAATGAGTTATACTTCCCTTACGTACACCCTTAATGTCTGAGGTATACCAGGCAAGAACATCGATAAACTCTCTGAGTGTTGAGAGGAGAGTTTCCTTCTCCGCACCTTGGTTTCCAGCTAATATCTGGACACTTTTTCCTAGCTTAAGTTCAACCTCCTGCAACATCTCCCCTGGCTCTACCCACCATTCTCCCTGGTTAGGTATATCCATCATGTCAAGGGGTAAAGCTTGATTGGCATCCTTGAGAATAGTCAGGTACGTCTCTCGAGCTAATTTCTAATTTCCCTTCAGCACTGCCACCCCCTCTTTTTTTGGAATTTTAAGTACCAGATTCCTCATGGAGATGTAGGCATCGACCTCGGCTAGCAAGGTTCGTTCAATGATTATATTGTATGACAAAGGGATATTGACCACCATGGAATCAACTCGGCAAGTACAGACTATTGCATCATCCTCGAGCTAGATAGATAAACTTGCTAGTTTCAAAACCTTAACAAACCTTCCGAAGAGGCTGATTAGAGGGACGATAACCTCTTCCAACCAATTTTCGAACATTGCCAAGGTTTTATATACCTATGCCATTATCAGGTTTATCGCACTACCTATGTCGACCAATATTTGTTGGACCAGGAAATCCTAAATAATTGCTTTAACTACTAAGGCATCTGTGTAGGGGTACTGGACATGTGACCCGTCTGCTGCTGAAAAATAGATCATGCTTGAGGTTGTGCTCGCCTCTTTCTTGACAACTATTACCTCCTTTGATTTTCTTTTCCTAGAGTCCCCGCATTGCTCTCTTTCTGCAATCACATGTATGACACCAACTGGGGACTTTTTGCTAGCATTAGATATACCTCTGCTTAGCTGATGAGTGGGTGATCTGTGCCTTTTTCCCCTTTCATCTGATCTCATAAACTTTGCTAGGGTACCCTTCAGCACTCGGTGTTCGATCTCTCATTTAAGTTACATATAATCTTCACTCTCATACCCTTTATGCCTATGGAAAGCACAATAAAGAATCTATCCTTATTCATTGGCCTTAACCAACTGACTTACCCATTTTGCTTCATCCATGCTAGTATCTATTCGCGTGGGGATGCGAAGGGTGTAAACCTATCTTCCCTCTTATTATCTAAATAGGGGGAAATGACCTTATAGGCCTTGTTGGATGAGTGGTTGCCTCTATATCTCTTAGAATATGCTCGGCTTGAACTGCCCCTGTCTCAGGTTATTCTTCCTCCTTTGCTCCCTTCCCTCTCAAGTGCCTTAAACTTGTGCGAGTTATGGTATAGGTACCGAGCTTCATCCATTTGAATATACTTATGGGCTCGAGACATCAATTCAGTAAAGTCATTTGGGGCTTTCTTATTTAGAGAGTTGCTGAAGTCTTGACACCTTATGTTTCTAATTAGAGCATTAATGGCGACCTCCAGGTTGAGATTCTTTATATCCATTACAATATCATTGAACCTCTCTATATAGGCTTGTAGTGGCTCGCCCTTCTCCTACTGCACCAGATTTAAATATGCGGATATCTCGTTTGGGCAAATGGCAGCCATAAATTTTGCAATGAACATGTCACTAAACTGTTTGAAATTTTCAATGCAATGCATGGAAAGTTTATGAAACCATATCTAGATGGAGTCTGTCAATGTCTGTGGAAATGTTTTGCATAGTGCGATGTCATTTATGGTGAGCACTAGCATGGTGTGTTGAAACTAATTAATGTGAGCTCGGAGGTTGGCATTACCACTGTAGATTTTTAGGTTATAAAGTTGTATTTTGGAGAATAGGGTGGCCAAGATTTCTCAGGAAAGAGAAGATTGAAATCTGCCTTAATACTACAGTGTATTTCGATTTTGTTGCCTTTGGATTAGGTCTTCCAAGAGCCGATTAAAACTGCTCGATAATTAGGATAATGGTGGATCAGGGGTTTTGAGGATTGGCTAGTGAAATGGGGTTTTGGGCTGGAGGTTGTGAAGCCTGAGGTAAGTGATAGTTTTGTGAAGGTGGGGGATGGGGTTATGCTTAAGCAATGATAGTTGATAGTGCGGCAATAAGAGATTGAACAATTTATGGGATGATGCTGGGTGTGATGTTTAGGATAGCAATAGCAGGGAGGTCGAGTTGGGGTCATAAGGCTGAGGAAGGAACTATTGTGTTCCAGGCTGGGCGGGGTTGTTTGCTTGGTTTTCTAGTTGGTAAGAGTCTGGATTGAGGTTTGGGAAAAGGTCATGTTCCACACTCATCGCACCAAATGATGACAAGTGGGAGAAGTTATAAGTCCTAAAAGATCACCTGCAACAAGAAATAAGCGACCAGTGGATTTTTGACTAGGGAGTCTCCGACGGTCAAGTTAGAATTTTTGTGAAAGAGTGTGAGTTTCTGAAATAAAATTAAAGAAATTGTACATACCTTGGCCTCTCCCTTTTATAGGTAGGATTTCCATTATTTCAGGAAGTAATAGGGGAAGTTCCAGCTCTTTCACCCATTATACCCATTTCTCCGACTGTTGTGGAGGACGTGGGGGATGTGGGATAATGGCTTCCTTGTTGTGGTGGTTATACTTAACACCTGTCCAAACTATCTTTGGACTATATTTGTCCGAACGTTATCCAGACTCCACCTATCCGAACATTATCCGAACTCATGGTTTTGGATGTCTCCCTTAAGTGGTCGGTCATGGCTTTTTCGAGCTTAAGAGGAGATCTAGCTACTTTTATTTTGATGTCCGGACTAGTAGCTAGGTACATTATCATTAACCATGGCCAGTTTGATAATATTATAAGACTAGCTGCATTACATAAGTCTCTTAAAATATTTATCATTTCAATATATATCATATAACATAATATATATTGTTATTATGTAAATAATATATATTTGAATATTTTCTCTGTTTCTTAATTAATTTAGTGAATTGTAAAGATAATATCTAATATATTTATTTTTATGTTCATTTAACTCATGGGTTATTATTGATTATATTATGATATAGGTTTAATGCACGAACAAAGAATATTTAAAAAATATTGTAGCAATAAAACTAATTGATAATTATGAATTAACTGATATTTTTAGTGTGATTTTAGGTATTTAATTAAGTTAGTTTAGTGTTAATTTAGTTGAATTATAGTTTAATTGGTTGAATTTGTGTTTTAAGGTTTAATTTGAAATTTTGGTGTTTTTCAGGGTCAAATTTGAGAAAAAATAACTAAATTGAAAGAAAAGAAAAGTTTTGGGCCAATTTTGTAATTTTGAAAAAAGTAGCAGACAAGTTATGACAATTAATCCAGAGACCTTTCACTCGGCTGAGAAAGGAATTCATGCGGTCGAGTATGAAGAACTTGTGAATCAAGACCAAATGATGGAAAATTGCTTAAGTATAAAAGATTGGTGCTTGGGGGTGCACAATCCTTCATTAAATTGTGCTTAGCCATGCAATACCATGCCTAAATTTTTGCTTGGCCATGCATCAATCTTCTTTATTCCATGCATGGCAGTGCAGAGTTTTTCTTCTTCAGTTGCTTGGCCATGCACAAGATATAGTTTTTGATGTAACTTCCTATTAAGCTTGAATTCTGTTCCAATTCTAATTTGGAAGCAACAAAAGGTAAAACTTATTCTTTGGGCAATAGTTTTCAGCTATAAATAGAGGATCAGAAACACCAGAAAAGGGAAATCAATCAGAGAAGATAGAGAAGCTACAATTACGATTTTCCTTAGTTTTTTCATCTAGTTTTCTTTAGTTAGTTTTGTACAGTAGTTTTTCTCTGTTTTCTTAGTTTGCTATTATTTTTATTTTAGTTGTTTATTTTATTTTAGTTGTTCTTTTATTTTTATCATGTTTAGTAAGTTGTTTTCTTTACTTTTGCTTATGGATACATAAACCCTTATTTTTATTGTGTTGACTTAAGCTGAGCTTTATAATCAAACACAAGTTGGTTATTTCTTAGTTTTAAGCGTATTCTTATTATTAATTATGTTGAGATTAATTGTTTGTTTATTGATTCAATAACTAAAAATTGGTTGAGATGTAGTTAAAGATTTGCATGTTCTTGGATTAACTCTTTAGTGTCAATGCATGATTATTTTCTTATTTAGAGATAATTGTGTATTGAAATTATTGATTAATACTAAGAGAGGAGGAACTAAGAATAAATTAAAGTTGAATTTACTTGAAAAAGAGTTTAATGAATGTTTAGGAAATTAAAACTATATTTTTATGCTAAGTAATAGATTTTTCTATGAGTTTAATACTAGGAATGATATTCTTGCATAAAGATATATGGCTTTATTACTAGTTTTTTTCATAATCACTGGTGTTTCTATTGAAATTAAGTCATTACAATGGAAGTTAAGGTGGATAGTTCCTTTAGTAAGAGTATTTCAATTATTGTTTTGTTTTTAATTCATGTTGGTTTAATTTTAGTTTGTGTTTTATTTAATTGTTTATTTAGTTTAATTTTTGCCTTTAAATCAAAAATATATGGGAAACAATCTCATATTAACTTAATTCACACATAGATATTATCCTTAGCAATCCATATTTCCTTGGATATAATATTTGGGTCTTAATCTATATTGTCCTATATTACTAACTGATCTAGTACACTTGCTAGACACCGATCAAGTTTTTGGCACCGTTGCTGAGGAATAGCGGTGTTGTTTGTTTAATATCTTTGATTGAGTTAGTCGGGGATTTTAGTTTTTATTTTGTTTTTGATTTGGTGATTATTCTTTGCAGGAAAATTTTAAGATAATCGTCAAAATGATGCAAGTTGATATCTAAGATTATAAATTATTATCTTTACAAATGAATAATTTAATGAGAGAAAGGGAGGAATTGAAGCTCTTACATGCACAGTCATAAATTCCTTATTCACCACCTTTTGATGATTATTTGAGAGCATAAATGGTAGATTTGAGAAGAGAGAATCAAAAACTCCAATATTCATTGCAATATTCATAAAAAGACTAATAACTCAACAATTCAACATCTTTATGACTTGCTTATAAGTAAGGAGAAGCAATTTTCGACTGAAAAAGAATGATAGAGGGCCATACAAGAGGCCATTATCTCCGAAATTGAAGATATTTGTGACTTGCTTATAAGGAATGAAAGAAAATTTTATGCTAAAAATGAGGAGTTGGAGGCTACATTAAGGAATTAAGAGCAAAAGTTTAAAATTTAAGAAAAGAAGTTAAGGACTCAAGAGGAAATAATCAAATGTCAAGAAAGTCTATTAAGGGATAAAGAGGAAGGAATTAAAAGGTTGGAATCTAAACTAGAACTTCTGAGTATTTCTATGAAATATCAAGGTGATGGTGGTAAGGAGAAGGAAACGAATCATTCATTAATGGTGGGGAAAGAAGAAAATGAACAATTCATATATGAAGATAAGTTTTGTGGTAATTTGGAAGGTGCTTTAGAACCCCTTGTGGAGAATTTATCACCAAAGGAGCAAGAAGGAAAAAACTTCTCAAGTGGAGACACTTGATCCAATCAACTTGAAGGATTTATTTAGGCTAGAAGAGCCGATAGAGTTCATTCTTAATGAGCCAAAGGAGGAATCATACTTTATTGAAGACACGAAATTTCTAGCTTTGGTGAACTATGACAAGTTTCTTCTACTGATAGAAGAAAATGAAGAGCAAAGTCTGGAAAGACTTGTATTTAGATCACAAGCTCGAACTCCCGAGAGTAATATGAGTCGAGTTGGGACTCAATAAACTATAACTTCTCTAACTCTTCTCATTAAATTTTTGTCAAATTTTTTCATGATTTTGTGTTTTTATGTTATTTTCAATAATTTGTTTTGCTATTTTTTAAGTTTTAGCTCATAGGTTTTTATAGTTTAATGCATGTTTCTTATGTTTATTGGTTGTGTCTTTTAATTTGTGAGTTTAAGATTTAAGTTGACAAAAAGCCATTTTTAATGATTTTATACTTAATTATCATCTTTAACTTAGTAAATGCTTCTAAAGTAATCAAAGAGCTCATATTGTCTTTAGATATCAATTAAAAGGAATTACAACTCAGTTGAACTTAATATAGAATTATGATTTTGAGTTGTTTCCATTGTTTGAGTGTAAATTTGATTGTAGTTGCTTGAGGATTCATGAACTTAAAGAAGAACTTTGCATATGCTTGGTTAAGAGTAGATTTTATATGTAATTCAATGGAGTGATCAGTTTGCATATTGCTTGACGTGATTGAATTAGAGCTTGAAGAGAATTTAGAAGAAAAGGGCACAATTGAGGGAGTTTGAGTAATGTTTTATATACGTTGTGTTGTAAACTGGTTTACATGTTTCAAAAATCAAGTTTGATGGAGTTTCAACATAAATTGGTTAAGTTGGGATTTAGATGAGTGAAGGTTTAATTTTGAGTTAATGTTATTGATGAGGATTCATTAAAATTTGCTAAGAAGGAATTAAGGTGAATTAAATTTAAGTTTGTGCTTTAATGTGCATAAAAGTTGATTTTTTGAGTGTAGTATGAAGGCCAAAAAATTATTTTCGGAGTCCAGTGGCAAGTTTCCTGGCTAAGCAATGCCAGCATGCCCGCATTCGCACGACCTCACACTAGCCAACAGTAGCCAGCTCGCCCGTGCATCCTAGCTAGCTCACCTGAATGTTTGCCTCTCGCCCTTATGCCCTTGTGCGTCCATGCCCTCACTCCCATACGCATCCATGCATCACCCCTTTGCCCTTTCCCTTTTTCTTTTTTTTCTTCCGCTCACCACCCCCTCTTGTTTCACTCTCCCACATGGTTCCCTACGCTGCTCCCCACTCCCCTGCACAGCACACCCCATCCCCCCCCCCCACCCTCCTTCCCCTTTCACCTTCCCCTCCTTCCTTGCCCTCTTTCTTCCCTTCTTCTCTTCTCCTTCCACCTTTCCATCTCCACCTCTTATCTCTTACCCATCCCTCACATCACTCAGTCACCCACATAGTTTATCACTAACTCAAGCACCAAAACACTCACTCAAGCATACACCTACACTTAAGTACCTCAATTTTTTATTTTCTTTATGAATCACCTACACATTATCACTTGTTTTGAGTTTTTATTACGGCATGGACTGTTTTGGTCATAACTTTTGCTACAGGTGTTCGATTGACTATTATAATATATTTTTGGAAAGCTCATTTCAAGACGGACATTCATTACTTAAGCTTTGTCTTACGTAACAGTTTGTTTCAGGCCCTAAAAATGATGTTTAATCTTTTAATTTTCAGTTTAAAGTTTTAGGGGTATTTTTCATTACTCTTTTATTTGCTCAATACTTCAATTTGCTTGTCGAGATTAATATGCATGAATTGGTGTGTTCTTAAATATAGGTTTGCTTAGAGTTTAATTTTGAATTGAGTTATTGCATTACATTACTCTTAGCTACTTATTGTTTGGAATTGAATTTTACTATTGGCTTGATATAGGTTGAGTTTGTACTTAAATTGGCTTATTTTATTTTGTGCTTACAATGACCAATTAAAATCTTTCTCTTCCTTTTATTTAAGCCCAACTATTACTAATTAGTTTTACACTTGAGATTATGCATCCACACAATGTCCATCTTGTAACATATCACTACTAAAAAAATGCAAATTAGCGATGACTTTTGCTATTTTTTCATCATTAAATCAGTTTAACGACAACTTAGCGACGACTTTCATATTGAAACAAAAGTTGTTGTAGCAGAATTTAGCTACAACAAGAAGTCGTCGCCAAATTTTAGCGACGATAGAGCATTGTCGCTAAATATTTGCACCATTTTGCTACAACAATGTTCACGTAAAATTTTGTGACGATAGTATTTTCGTCGCAATATTGTCGCAACATTGCTATGATATTATTCACGCAAAATTTTGCGACAACAATATTTTCACTGCAGCATTGCTACGATATTGTTCACACAAAATCTTACAATAATGGTATTTTCATTGCAATATTACTACGATATTGTTCATGTAAAATTTTGCGACGACAGTATTTTAGACACAATATCGCTACGACATTGTTGACGCTAAATAGCTATTATTCAAACATGCTAATCCCTCGCTAAATTAAAATTATTTTTTATTTTTAAATTAATATGAAATTTCATCATTTAAATGATAAGCCACAGATGATAAATTTATATTTATAAACTACTTAATATTTAATTAAAAAATATATATATATATATTCATGAAAAGATTGTTATTTACAAATGGATATCATCATTAATTGTATATATAAAATAATCCACGCACATATAAGAATAACAAACGTCACCTGAAATGTCATACTATATACTTATAACTATAATTTAAAAGATACATTTATAATGATTTAATAATTTGGTGCTAAACCCATCAGCTCCTCTACATCCTGCAAGTTTAAGATATATATATATATGGTGAGCAGATGCAGAGCTAATAACCAGATTTACACATCAAATCTCACGTTCATCAAAAGTACAAGAAAGATAAAACTAAACCTTGATGTCGTCAAACAATTAGACAAGTTGAGGAGTTCTCTTCAAATTAAGATCTGCTAAAAGTTAGATCTGAAGTTGCAATCACATGATAACCCCATATGTTAGAATGCCTATAAGACTATCTTTGTCATATGGATTTCGATATCCTGAATGAAGTGCAGTTATAGGGATTAAAAGAGAACTAAAAGTTGAATACCTTGACAATTTGGGAAATCAATCAAAGTACTAGATAGGGCTGGAACAACAAAAACAAGAAGTCTTTAGCAAATTTCAAACCACAAAGAAAATTATGACATGTTCCCAATAACTAAAAGCAGCGATACTTAACTCTGGCTTCAACAAGGTGCTGCGTTCCAATATTAACAACTGTGCAGCCAATAGCCTTTGTAGAATTGAGTCCGAGCGTATAGTTTTCATTCCTCTCCCATGGGTTAAACACCTTTATTATGTTAATAACTTGCTTATCTATGGTCCCAGGAACTGCCACATCAATAAGCTTGTTGCGTAAAGCATTAAACGGTATTGATAAATGCAAAATACATATTTCTAAACCAAAATACAAGATCACCAAGTAAGCACGGGACATATACCAAAGAAGAACATCAGCTAAAAACAACAATCCTAAAGATATAATATTTGTTCCAACCTGCTTGAATATGCTGGAAATCGGATCCAAGCCTCGAGGAATCTTAGAAAAGAGCCTGAACATCCGTGATAAATCTTCCACCTATAAGAAAATTTTGTAATTGATGCCTAGTCTACAATTATCTGAGGAAAAAAATGATATCATAACAAAAGAATTATAACCTATATGTACCATGTCATCTCTAAGCAGCGTATGGCATCCAGAGTGCTCCTTTTCAAGCAATAGGTTTGCAAATACAGACAATAATTCATGTTGAACTTTTTTGAAAAAAAGGAAAAAAGTTGTAAAGACCTACATTAGAAAAAAAAAAAAAAAAAAAAAAGAAGAAGAAGAAAAGGTAGAGTTTATGACAAGCCTAAAAATCTGCCCAAAAAAAAAAAGATAAAGTTGCTTGTAAAAACCTACATTAGTAATAACTTGTCTTTCAAGATGGAAGTATCCTTGACTTACAAAATTAAGTGGCAAATATATCAGAAACTGAATTTGCAAAATCACTAACCTCCATCAACTTTGGCTCACTGCTCGAATGCAAGTAGGCAACCCTATCTTTCTCCCGTTTTAGGCACTCCTCAACCTAGGATCACCAAGAATACACATTTAAAAATCAATTAAGATGGGCAAAAGATTTTATTATGGTCAACCAAAAAATTGTATCCTGCTTACTTTTAACAAATAGTCTGGACATGAATCTTCCAGAATCCAGTTTGATGCTTTCCGAGAATAATAAGTTGCTGTATCTTTCAGTTTGATATATTCCCAATCAAACTGCCTTGTATAGTAAGAAGTTCTGGTGTTGGAAATGCTTGCCTTATGTAGCTAAATCGATAATCAATCAATGAGTGTATAAAGAAATAGCAAGACTTTCAATTCATGTCATGTGCTGAACGAAAATATTTTATCCTCCTCTTCTAGTATTATTTTCAAAGTATAACAGTGTAATAGTACTATTTAATTGCAACTAAAATAATAGAGGGACAAACGAAATATGATTATTCTCTTGTAAAAACACCTCCATCAGCTCTAACTCATATATAATAAATGTCAAAAAAATAACAAAGCATTCTTGGTATATGAGTAGAGCACCATCTAATAGTCATCCATATTGTTCTCCAAAAAGATAAGTAAAAAGTAAGCCATGGCAAAATTGTCAGCCAAATGGAAAGCGTCTCTTGCAGATACATGGCAAACAAAAAGATTAAAATAGCAAATCAATCAATCCTTTGAAAAGGTGAAGGAAAAAACTGCATGCAAGCTACCAATAAAATTGCAAAGCATCATCTAACTAGAGCTCCATTAAATAGTCATTGTCATAGTTTTATAAAATGATAGGTAAACAACTAAGATGAAATTAGAGTGTCAACTACATAGTAAGCATAAAAAGCAATCAAAAAAATCAATATTTACAATTTCTTTTGGAATTAAAGAAAAAGGCATCATATATCACGTCCAGAGAAACTGTTAAGCTCATATAACTTCCACCGTGGACATGATCTTTATCATAATAAAATTTCAAAGAACCATTTTGTGATGATGATAGCATGAATTAACTTTGTAATGATACAAAGTTCAAAAAAGAAGGAATGGAGAAGGAAAGATAATTTCAACTATCAAAACAATGATCAATCAGAACGCTACCTAAAGCAAGAAAGTTAGCAAAAGTCAGAACAAGTGCTAAAAACAACAATAGTGCCATCCTGAACCTTGGATCAGTAAATTAACAAAATATACAATAAAAACAGACCCAATGTTGCATAATTTGTATATATTATTAACAAATCTTGGCCAACCAAGAATATAAATGACAATCAAGGAACTCTTAAATTTACTTCCACAACCTCAAGAGTCACAAACATAGCATGCTCCATATGAAGTGAACCTGTAACATTTGGAGGCGGCATTGATATTACAAAAGGATCACTTCCCTATTTAAAATTTGGCTTAAAATATCCTTAGGCCTCCCACCTAAAATATTAAACACATGAAAATATTATTGAATACAACATATATCATAAAGCAATCAAAGAAACACCAGGAGTATGCATGTTCTTAAGGTAAAAAAAAAAAACCCTAAACAAATCCATACTCAGAGAAATCATGATGGCAGCAATGCAAATCCGTCACTCATATGCAAACATTTAGAACGATTTGTAAAGAAAACCACATAGAAAACAAGGAAATGCATGCCAAAGAACATTTATACATGCCATATTGATGTTCCTTTTCTATTGAGTCCATTGCTTTACAGTTTCAACTATGATATTCCATTTTAATATGCATATTGAAAGAACAAAACAAGAGAGGAATTTACAATTTACAAGAGTCAAAAGCTTCATTTTCATTCATTCAAAAATGTAAGCCATTAAAGTTCATGATATATACTTCAATGCATAATGGCAATCCCCAGATATCATGTAACTAGAAAATAAAGTTAATTTTATGGTAAACTAGTTGGTGGGCTTTCATATAAGAGTGATTATACCCATTAAACGCAAATGTTGAAAGGCATGGCTCATACATCATCCATACCAATAGAGCAAGTCACTTTAGCCTCATCTTAACATATTGCATAATCACCGAGTATCCTTCTAGAGTGAAAAATTAAAGGCTGCAGTCATCCAACCATTATATGGCTTTAAGTTTTTCATTATTCTTGACTCAAACCATAACTGAGAGTCATTTATCTAATAAATAGTCCTCGAGATTGTGCTTCATGAGAATAAGGTTTAAGCAAAAAGTGTCAAGGACATACCAAGGCATACATAATCAAATCCTTGGTATTAATACTCAGTTAAATTGAAGAAAAAAAAAGTGTTGAAATAAAAGTCCTCAATCTTTGAGTATGGAGAGATCAAGATCTCTTCCTAAATGGTAGGATATCTCTTTCCCTCCAGACAACCAAAATAAAAAGTGAGAAGGATCAAAGCAAGATACTGCCCTTAGTCTTTTTTATGAAGAAATAATGTTCCAAGAAACCCCTATGAACATATAAGTCCCCAATGTTGAACCTATCTCTAGTGCAACATTTAAAGAAAAAAAAACATTACCAATTTAGCAGCATTTAGCAAACAAAAAGTCAGTTGACTATGATTTTCAATTGCTCCTGTAGATTA
Organism: Excoecaria agallocha; assembly: GCA_037975025.1. Lineage (NCBI taxonomy): Eukaryota > Viridiplantae > Streptophyta > Magnoliopsida > Malpighiales > Euphorbiaceae > Excoecaria > Excoecaria agallocha. Next base: position 27,282,190 of record CM075811.1, on the reverse strand, counting down.
TTTGAAAATCGCTAATGGTCGTTATTCTTTTTATGACTTTCAACATCGATTACCTAATTCTAGCTAGACTATCTCAACCAGCACCTTGCAATTCCCCTCTCAAGGTATCATCTCACCAAATAATGCATTTTATCTCCTACTTATGCTTGACTCGAATAGAAAAGGTAAGGAAAAAAAAGGATTGTCGAAGAAAATAGACTTGGGCCTAGTTAAGAATTGTCTAAGTCATTATAAGAAGCACTTAATTTTTATAACCAACCGATGTTGGAAACTTAACAAAGGTAACACATCAAGAAGCAGCAAGAGATCAAACTTGATTAAAAGTTTTACTCACACAACATTCCTAATATGAATAATGTTTTCTATCCACTTCACCATGCTGCATCACTTTCTACTAGCCAATTTACTCCTAAATTCAACACTTAGGTCCACCTATTTAAAAGGTAAAAACTTAAGGAAGTTAACATCATATTACAAATAAATCCTTTTACAAAAGAGAAAATTCACTTGCTTGTATTATGTGGTAATTCTTCTACTGCAATTTCTCAACAAGATGAAATGTTCAGTATTTAATTTGTGAACATGAATAAGGTTAAAACTAGCATGATCATATGCAAGAAAGATATTGCATAATCACATTGTCAGAAACAAAGGAAAAATGTGTATAAAAACAAATTAATGAGAGAGGGGAAAACAAATAACAAAAATTAGTAAAGTGGCATGATCCTAAAACTGAGTTTACCAAGTGTATATCCTTTCTCTAACGAAAAATCAAAGGATTTTGCAATCTCTGGAGAAGTAATACCCCATTCTCTGATGCAGCCACTGGAATTGCAACATGAAATACTAAATATGCATCCCCTCATTTTTGTTTGAGCCATTAGGATATGAATGGACCATGAATTTCTCTAGAGTTTCAGGGATACCAAACAAATGGCTCACAACATCAAAGATATTGGAATCTCCTACTTTGCTTATCTTTTCCACTTTTCAACAACAGCTACAACTAACTGCTTTCTGTTTATTTACAGAACAAAATTAACATGTACCATCATAGAAAATTCAAATTGTATTAACATCCAAAAAAATTTCGAATATTAAAAAGTCAAAATTAACATGTACCAATAATCCATTATTAGGTGGCCATAGAATCCTTTCAAGCATCAATTGCCTTTCTTCTCTATTGAACACTAGTATTTTTCCACAAGATATATTTGCATTTCCCCTACATAATCAGTTTGATATATTCCAAATCAGACCCTAAAAGCCAAAATTAAAATAGAATTTCAAGTGGAGATGCATGCATACAGGTAATTTGACTTTGCTAGATAGGGATTAGAATAGAGTGCTGAGTTTCAAAGAAAAATAATAAATAAATGTTTCTAAAATATTTAAATAATAAGAGTTAGATAGAGGTGTAGGATAAAAAAATTCAGACTTCAGGACTTGATAGAATCGGTGAGGAAGACCTTCTTGGGTACCTTGAAAGCCGCCAATTTTTTCTTACAATAGGACAACACTTCTCCCTCCTCGATATTGGATCCTTCTCTAGGAATTATTGCACAGTTGATTTATTGGTGAAATAAAAGCAGACATTAGTATTTAAACTATCAGAATATTCTACTTAAACAATTTGCAAAAAGAAAGAAAAAAAAAAGGTGAAAAGCGTCAACACTAAGAGATGCCATTTTCAACAGTGAATTAGTGATAATCCCAGTGCCAATATATAAAAAGATTAATCCAAAAAAACATCTTATTCGATGGAAAACTGGAAGTGTATGGTCTAGTCACACGTAGATCCCGGCACAGTACGGTCGAAGATACTGATCTTTGCCTAATATATATTTACTTAAGATATCCAAGGTATAGACTATTTACAGGACAAACTGACTCGGAACATTTAAGAAATTGAGTTTGTTGATTTCACCTCTTCACCATATTTGTCATCAGGAACTCCAAAAGCAACATCTTAAGCAATGTCTGGATGAGATAGAAGAACTGCATCCACTTCAATTGGTGATATTTTCTCCCCTGAAAATTCACCATGGAAAAAAAATAAATAAATAAACACCACCATAATTGGTATTCAATGCAACAAGTAAAACTACGTAATGAAAAGCTAAATTTAGGTGTTGGAAACTGAGAAAAGTTGCAATGATATGAAAATGACATGAACAAAACTGAAAGACGTATATTACCTCCACAATTAATAAGCTCCTTAATCTTACCCACCAAATGCAAATAGCCATCCGAATCAAGAAATCCAATATCTCCAGTATGAAACAACCCGAATTGAAATGCCGCCCTATTGGCCTCTGGATTATTCTTGTACCCCTTAGTTACGTTTGGACCTCTAATACACACTTCTCCATTAGCATTTGCTCCTTGACCTCTAATTGTGGGAACTGCAGTGTACCATGTACCATTGTATTTTATCATATCTTTCCAAAATGCTGATGTTGAGAATCTGCCTATGGCATGGAGAGTCGCGGCAGCTCCAGCTCTGAGTGAGCTAAGTAATCCGGCTACCAAACCATAAACGTGAAACAAAGGCAGAACAATGATGGTAGAATCTGAGTCGGTAAGCATATAAACTGCATTTATATTTCGCACAGAAGATGCCAAATTGAGCGGTGTCAATGGCACCCTTTTGCTGCTGGTGGTGCTAGAGGTGTGGAGGAATAGTGCCACATCGGATGGTTCATTGAAGAGATGAGCCAGGGAGTTAAGGTCAGACTTCGGAAGTGTAAAATTGAGTTCAGAATCGGCTATGGGCAGTGATGCGGTGGCATGACGAATGTTGAGCTTGGAAGCAGCAGCTTGAACGCATTTGTTTCCTTCTTGTGGAGTGAGTAAGGGCTTTGACTCTCATTCCGATAGATAAAACTTGAATTCCTCTGTCGTATAGGCTGCATTTAGTGCAGCAGCCATCGCTCGAGCTCGAATTATCTCCAAAAACATAATTACGAACTGCAATCATCACAAATATTCCAATATCACAACTTAAAATTCATATGCAACAACTCGAATTAACATTTCTTTCTTCTCTCAAACATGGCCCTGAATTGAATGGCATATTTTAGTAGTGTAACTCAGAATAATCTACATCAAACTAAATCTTTTGGGATAAAAAACAAAAAATTAAAGTAGCAAGAGGTTAGCTTTTCTAAGATCCTCTGGAATCTTCGGTGCCAACCCTACAAAAAAAACCCTATTGTAAAGCGACAACAAAGGGAAAAAATAAAACACGTCAGCAAATTTAGAAGTATCTAAAATATCATGAGCTTTGAGAATACGATGGATTTTGCTGTGGGTAACGCTCTTGACCTAAGCTTTGAGAGTCGTGGAGGATGATGCCAATCTGAGAGGGGGTAAGGCCCTTCTTTGTAAACTTGCAGATATTCTCCTCTATAGATAAGATCGCCAAGATGAAGGTCACTACAAGAAAATTGCAAATTAGCAACGGATAATATTAATTTTTCGTTGCTAATCAAAAATAGTAACGGAAATTTCGGTTGCTAATTTGTCAGTTGCTTTTTTTAACAACGGAAATTGAATTTAGCAACGAAAATGGAATTTCGTTGCTAAATTAAACAATGATTCTGTGAATTGGTCAATTTTAGCAACTGAATTGATTTCCGTTGCTAATTTCAATTTCCAGTTGCTAAATTCACCCATAAGTAAAAAACTTAACGACGGTCCTATTCGTCGTGAATCCGTCACTAAAAATTATGACAATTTCTTAATATCAAAACCTATTATTGATAGGAAAGAAAGTTTGAAAGATTGCATGCATGGAAGAGCCATTAATTGCCAAAAATATATGATTACAAGATAATGTAATGTAAACCAAAAATTAGCGGTAAGGCAAAATAAATGACATGACATGTAAGCATATTTCAAGATAAATAATCAAAAATAAATTTAAATAAATAAATTAAATAAAAACATCAATAATATTAACAATATGTCTTAAACACATATTCAGTCACGAGCCTTGTATACACTGCTATAAGTTCCTTGTCCAATTTGTATATCAATGAAGAAGCATATATGTCATGGCTTGAAAATACCTAAGAACACAAAGAACCATGTAGTATTTATTCAACATATAGATTTGACTAATATCCATATAGTATAAAATCATTTTCTCATCTTTTAAACATAAGAAAATGTATTACTGCAATAATAAGTTACTGCAAAGTCTGTGCAACAATCTTTGGTTATCTATTTAGTTATCTGTTTAAGGGCAAACTAAAACAGCAAGCTGTTTTAGTTATCTAACAATTCAATGACTAATTAATAACTAATTCAGTTACGTCTAATCTCCAATATGGTAATTGAATATAGCAAATTATATTATAGTCATGTTTAGCTGCAAAAGAATTAGTAAATAACATCGTTTCTATTAAATTTGTTAATTGGCAAATAAAATGGGAAAAGGCAAATAAAAAAGAATAGAAGCTTCACTTTTTCCAGGCATTCATCTTCAGAAAGCAACGCCAGCCATTCTGAGAAATTCTCATTTGCAAAAGCCTCACCAAAAGTTGATACATCAACATCAATATAACATGCTTGATCCCAAATGCACGAGACCTGAACTTGTATTGTTGTGTGCCATGGCCTCCTTTGCTTATCACTTGAGTTTTCATATTTACCCACATGATTGAAAATTCTTTGAACATCTTATCCAATACCTGAACATGATATGTTTAAGTATCAGAATATCACTATTTCAAACCAAATTCACATCACTTTCAACTATGGCAACAAATCACACCTTAAATGAAGTTTGATCAATCCTATGCGCATCAGCCACAAAGTGAGCAACATGGACAAGTATATTCAGATGAAGAGAAGTTTTGAGTTGCAAAACAGAAATCATCTTTTTCAGGATATCTATTTCCTTCTCCCAGAAGTTTACAGGGGTAACTATATCATTAGAAGAAACTAGAGCAAGTGCATACAGCCTTAGGAATTTCATAAATGAACTAATTGATTCCTACAACATTTACTAAGTCAGCCAGCAAGAGATAACAGAGAAAGGCTACAAATATAGTAGTCAGTTAAATTAATGAGAGGAAAAAAATAAGAAAAGAAACTTTTGGATGAAGTACCATGACTTGCTTCATATTATCAATTCCTACATTAACTAACTTTTTTTCCAATATGGCAACAGAAAGAATCAGTGTCGACAGGCCCAATTTCATCTCATATACTGCAACTTGAAATGGTTGAGCTACATCAATGTATTCCTTGTGTTCATCTGATAATCAAACAACTATTAAAATTGTAACTTCCATCTGCAAGATGTCATAACAAATTCTATAACAAATTCAAAGCTAGCAAGACAACTAGTCAATCATAACACAACAATTCGACAAATATGCTAAAATGAGGTCAAAATGGAACAATAAAAAACAAAAGTAAATGATGGAATATTATTATATTATAATAGTTGTATCTTTCAAGGAAGGTCATGAAAAGCCATTGAATGATTAAAACTTAAAAAACAGATTGCAGATATAGATTGCACATATCCTTCTGCTTATTTTCTTCTTACAATAGAGACAAAAAAACAAACTTAAACAACAACAAAAATGGAGCAGCACCAGATATGGTTATTCTTCTAACTTATAACCATTAAAGAAACTTCTTCAATGCCAACAAAAAACATACACACATATCAAAATATATATTACTTCTTATATGATATTTAGATACAAAATATATATATAATATTAATTAATACATAGATCAAACCAACCTTGGTATTAATTAATATTTAGATACAAAAAATATATATAATATTAATTAATACATAGATCAAACCAACCTTGGTATTAATTAATATATAGTCTCATACTGCCATTTAAAAAAAACCATGAATCGTTTATGTACCACTAAAGTATACAGAAAGTTAATTTTCATCATACTGGCATGGATGTTGAGCATCATGAATAGCATGGCCATTTGCATTACTCCAGTTTTTTGTCCTGAATTGCTGCATTTTCCTAATCATAAAATACAACCCTATATTCCAACACTGTAGCAGTATACGGGGTAGAAACAGTTGTTGCATCATGTTCATCAAGAAGCAACTGATCCAACTCAGGCCACAACACTTCCTTCTTGAAACATCAAGTAAAATGCATAAACCTCTCTAAAAAAATCAGGCTTTTGATCCAAATTGGAAATTAGATAAATATAATACCAGGCACTGAAGTCATCTTCAATGCATGGATCATTATCTCCAAGACCCAGTTGAACAAGACGCTTTGCACCTGTAAATGCAAACAACATAATCCTTTAAATGTAAAGACAAATAATTCGTTATGATATCAAAACTATCAATCAGCACATTTTGGCACTCAATCAAACACGGCAAGGAACTTCAGAAGAGTACAGCGATTGACAAGCACCAAACTGTGATTTTATTTTTTATTAAATCATTAATAAGTATGAGAGGTACCCTTCAGCATTATCAAGTAGTATTTTGATATCATAATGGAAGTATATTGTTTTGTTTTGTAGAAATTCTGCTAGTATATTGCCTTTCAACAGGTAAGCGAAGTAGAATGCAACATTTAAAAGTCAAGGTAGTTGATTAACATTTCTATTACAAGTCAATTGGTTGCAGACTACTAATTATGTCTTTCAGGTAAAAGTTGTATTGCATTGTACCATCCAAATGCAACGACACGAGGCCAAAAATGCGTTATATCCCACAAACCATTCCAATAGGTAGGCCATGCATCATTCAACAGATACAAGTACAGAATCTAAGCACAATTTCTTATAGACCACAATTTGAAATATACAAATACAACTCGCATAACACTTCGGCATCATTACACCTACTTTTTACAGTGTATATGAATATTAGTTGTTGCAGTTTCAAATTGAAGAATGCACTAGTGGCAATATTGAACAATTTATTGAAAGTCAACACGGAGATCCATGCAAAAAATGCAGGTAGAAACTCATAAAGTTATAATGAATAGCATTATAGAATCCTCATCCATATTTTTATCACATCTAGCTTTCAAACTTCAATTCACAAATCACTTCAACACATATCCATATCAATATCCCCAAATGCATAGCAAAGGAAAAGATAAAACTTACCTTGCTCCTCAAAGATCGCATCCAATACTTTACCTATCTGTTTAAAAAAAAATGCATCAAATTAATTATTTAAAAAAAATAATAATGTCTTTCAAAATATAGAGATTCTAAGGCGCACACCTTATTAAAATGTTCATATTGCCTGTTTCCAAGGCCAAAAATCCCAAACTTGAGGTTCTGAAGCCATTCCCCTCTCTCTTTTCCCTGGGTGTATAATCATATACAACCAAAAAATCATAATCTGATCCAGGAAAAATTAATGTGAAGGCTTCCCAGAAAAGAGAAAAAATTGAAATCCAATCAAAATTTACCTCCGTAAACCATTTATAGAACCTTGTAGCGTTGTCTGTTGGTTCACCATCTCCATATCTAAAAACCAATCAACACAATATGTTAACATCAAGAAGCAAATTTGAAAACCATAAAAGGAATAAAAGAAAAGTATTTGTATAATAAACTCACGTAGCCACAAAGAACAAAATAATAGACTTTTTCTTTAATTTGCACTCGTACTCTTCATCATCAACGGCATAATCATCCTACCAACAATCCAGAATACTCAAAATCAATAGCAAATAAAAAATTCAAAAATCCCATCGAACCAATCACATAATTCAGCAAAGAAAGAGAAAAGAAAAAGTCAAACTTACCCAATCAATAACTTTAAACATTGCCTTTTCATATCTTGCTTTTGCCTCCTCTGACAAAGTCTATTATAGCTCCAATCAAAAACAAACGATCAACCCTGTTTTTTATCAAAAATACATGAAACCTAGTTAAGCTGCTCAAAAACCAAATAAATATAATCAATGGCAAGTATAAAAACCTGGGCGAATCCTTCAGTAGTACCGATCTGAGTTCTATAAAGGATGGTGATTCGTCTATTGTCACCCTCAAACTCCTCAGGTTCAGGCTCTTTAACAATCAACTTTTGCGGTTTGACACCTGCAGACTTTGATTTCTGGCCGTTTGATTTCTCAAAACCAAGACCATAACACACCCAATCAGAATAGCAATGGAGGTGGTTAAAATCATGACAATATAAGTATATTGGGCCACCCATCAACTAATCCTAATTTTAAACTCTTGATCCTCAAAATTCCTTGAGGTTTTTGAACACTATAATTACGTTATCAAAATTATTCCTAAAAATATTAACATAAAACAATAAAATCAAAATCAAATTTAAGTATAAAAAATTATAACTTTCCTACTTTTTTCACTTCAATATTTGACTTGATAAATAGTTAAAAAAGAAAGCTAAAGCTAGTTCCCCCGACAACAGAGAACAATGAGCAAGACGAAACAGAGCAAAAAAAAAATGGGGCCTACTACAAAAACAAGAAACCTTCCTAACCGCCATAGAATAGCAGCACCAAAAGAGGAAAAAAGGAAACGAGGGCAGACTAAAAAGCTCAGCCAAACCAACATAGAAAATTGAAACCTGACTGAAAGCAACACCTATAAATTAGAGCATAGACTAACAACGCCACCATCAGAAGAACCCCAAGGAAACACCACAAAAGAAACTAGCAATGAGAAAGAGCCAAAAGCAATCAACATCACGAGGCTGGGCGCAAGACTAACAATGCCACCATCAGAAGAACTCTAGTGAACTAGCACAGCAGCAAGCTTAAGCTAAAACTAGAGCAAAGCAGATAGAAAACACCCAAAGAGCTGGCGAAAAACCTTCAAATTAACGCTATTTTGGGAGAAAAAATAAGAGGAGTGGCTGTGTGTGTACATGTGAGGGAGAAGAGAAGATTTAGGGTTTCAACATGGGGTATTTATAGACAATGGCAATTATGTAAATAATTAGAAAAATAGGAATTTTTTTGAAAATGAAAATTAGCAACGGAATTTCATTTCCTTTGCTATTTAATTGAAATGAAAATTAGCAACAGAAATCTAATTCCGTTGCTGTTTTTCATTGAAAATAAAAATTAGCTACGGAATTTCAATTCGGTTGCTATTTTAGCAACGAAATTTCAATTCGGTTGCTATTTTAGCAACCGAAACCTAATTCAGTTGCTATTTTGAAAACAAATTTTTTAACCTATATAATTTAGCAACTGAATTATTTTTCATTGCTAATATAGCAACGGAAATTTAATTCCGTTGCTAAATTAGCAACGAAAATTTTGTTCCGTTGCTATTTTTCATTCCAAAATTTTTTTGCCATCCATTGGCACCTTATTTAGCAACGATATAGAAATCCGTTGCTAAATTTTGGCGCTAAAAATTTCCTCCACTTTTAGCAACAGAAAATAATCAAAAATATTTCCATTGCTAAATCTAGAATGTTTAACCAATTTTAGCAACGGAAATGCAATTTCGTTGCTAAATTAGCAACGGAAACAATGTCATTACTATTTTTAAATTTTCTTGTAGTGGGTGATACTGGGCTTGATGTGAAGCCTTGAGCAACAATCTCCATGCTTACAAATGTCGATCTTGAAGTAAAATGGGAGAGAGAGAGAGAGAGGGGTAAAAGGGCAGCGGCACATAAGGGTCAGGTTAAGGGATTTAGAAAAAATAAAACTTGCCAACACTATTTTTATCCCGCTCAAAAATTCAGGGGATTAGCTACGACATGCCTGTTGCAAAATTGGCTGCTGCATTTTTCGAAGCTAATTTTGTTCGAGCAATTTTCATCCAATTTAATTATTTTATTGTATAATTTATAATAATTGATTATAATTAATATTATTGACTATAAATATAATAATTAGGTAACAACAATTTAGTTTATTTAATTTATCTAATAAATAATGTACTAGATAAATTTATCAAAATAAATGAATTAACTAAATGTAAACGAAATTTAAATATTAAAAATCAAAATTACATAAAAATAGTTAAACATAAAATACGAAATACGATGTATTCATTTTTATAAGCTAATTAAAATAATAATTTTAATTCATTTTTCATGTACTAATAAATTATAATACATTTAGATAAAATTAACACTTTATTACCATAAAATATTTTATTAAATTAATAACAACATTATTGTCGCCAATTAGCTACAACAATGTTCTCACTAATGAGCTATAATAATGTTGTTGCAAATATATATATATATATATATATATATGAGCTAAATAGTAATTTTCTAATTTTGGCTACAACATTGTTGTCGTCAATTAGTTACAACAATGTTGTCACCAATAGATATATATAAATGGAATAGTAATTTTTTCAATTTAGCTACAATATTGTTGTCACCAACTAATTATAACTATGTTCTCGCAAATTAGCTACAACAACGTTGTCACCAATAGATATATATGAATGGAATAGTAATTTTTTTAATTTAGCTACAACATTGTTGTCGCCAATTAGTTACAACTTTGTTTTCTCTAATTAGCTATAACAATGTTGTCGCCAATAGATATATATGAATGGAATAGTAATTTTTCCAATTTGGGTACAACATTATTGTTGCCAATTTGTTACAATAATGTTCTCGCTAATTAGTTAAAATAATATTGTCGCCAATATATATATGAGCTTAATAGTAATTTTCTAATTTGGTTAGAACATTGTTGTCGCCAATAGATATATATGAATGGAATAGTAATTTTTCCAATTTAGCTACAACATTGTTGTCGCCAATTAGTTACAACAATGTTCTCGCTAATTAGCTACAACAACGTTGTCGCCAATAAATATATATGAATAGAATAGTAATTTTTCCAATTTAGTTATAACATTATTGTCGCGAATTAGTTACAACAATATTCTCGCTAATTAGCTACAACAATATTGTCGCCAACAGATATATATGAGTTGAATAGTAATTTTTTAATTTGGCTACAATATTATTGTTGCCAATTAACTACAACTCTGTTCTCGCTAATTAGTTACAACAATGTTGTCGCCAATAGATATATATGAATGGAATAATAATTTTTTCAATTTAGCTACAACATTGTTGTCGCTAATTAGCTACAACTTTGTTGTAGCTAATTAACTACAATAATATTGTCGCCAATAGATATATATGAGTGGAATAGTAATTTTCTAATTTGGCTACAACATTATTGTTGCCAATTAGCTACAAGTCTGTTCTCGCTAATGAGGTAAACAATGTTGTCGCCAATAGATATATATGAATAGAATAGTAACTTTCTAATTTGGCTACAAAATTGTTGTCGCCAATTAGCTACAACGCTAATGTTGCCAATTAGCAGCAATAATTTGCTACAGCAATATTGTCTCCAATAGAGATATATGGACGTAATAGTATAATTTGTTAAATTGGCGATGACATTATTGTTGCAAAATTGGCTACAAAAATGTTATCGCTGATTCGCAACAACAAAGATCTCGCTAATTTTTCTTTTGTCCTCAAAATTATTTGCACCAAAATATTGGCTCCTAATATTAGCTACAACTACAATTTGTTGTCGCTAATTTGTCGTAATATTTGTTTTCCCTTTAACTCTTTCAATATTTGCAACGAAATTTATTTTTTATCGCAATGTTGTCGCTATATTGTGTATTTAGCAACAAATTTTATTGTTGTCGCAAATTTTCGTCGCTATTCTGCATTTTTTTATAGTATATGGATATTATGCATTAAGCACTCAAGCAAGTTTGGCCTAATTACATTTCTTCACTTAGTTACTATGCTTCATGTTTATTGCACTATATTGATTTTAGAGGAATGTTTGCTTGTTCGTTCAATTCAACTAATTTCATGTCTCCTTTTGGCTTGATTATGGTTCTTTGCATGTGCTATTTTAACTAGCCAATCTCATCCTAACATGAGAATAAAAAAAATGATAGAAAATATTTATTTTATAAAAAAATATTAACAATTGATTAAATTGCTTTTTCATTTCAAATACCCCATTTAATTTCATATGTACATAATAAATAAGATAAATATATAAAATTTCTTTAAAATTTTTAAAGGAACACTTAAAAGTGCAATAAATTAAAATGATGAAATTGATTATTTATAGTTGGACACAGAAGGTAATATTTTAAGTGGGATACATTTTTTTCTTAAATAAAAGTGATAATTGACATGAAAAAATAGTATTTAAATTAAGATCATAAAAATTTCTTATTTAGATTGGATTCATAAATTTGCTTATAAATTAAATCAGCATAAGAAAAAAAATTTAATAAATCGCCTTTTGATCTAATTTATTCTCACTACATATGTTTGCATTCAATGTAAATGTAATAAATGCATCAGCCATGAAATATGCAAGTTGATTCTATAATTTGGAGGCAACTTATACCCCGTAGACCGTCGGATCAAATATAAATATAAATAAAAATTTATTTTATTATGATCTGACAGTGCATTTTTGTGCCTACCATATTGCATGTATGTACCGTAATGCTGCTCTATAATTTATAGGACAATTCTACCTCTCTCATTACTATAACCATATCTTGCCTACAAAATACTAAAATTAAGACCAATTCTAACACACTTGTGAATCATGCAACATCTTATTCCACAATAAAACAGCAAATTGAAACAGACACAGCGAGCAAATCAAAAGATAAAAGAAAATGTCAACGAACATGACAGAGGAAAGAATGGATCCACAGACAGAAGAGAAGGAAATGAAGATGAAAGAAGAATGTGGAGATTCGGTGGAGAGAATCTTCGAGAAAAACGAGGTACCCAAATGGCAGAAACAGCTAACGGAGAGAGCATTTGTAGTGAGTTTTGCGTTGGCCATATTGTTCAGTTTCATAGCAATGAAATTGAATCTCACCACTGGTATCATACCCTCACTCAATGTTTCTGCTGGGCTGTTGGGGTTCTTCTTCGTTAAAACTTGGACTAAGTTTCTAGAAAAATCTGGAATGTTAAAACAACCTTTTACCAGACAAGAAAACACTGTCATTCAGACTTGCGTTGTCGCCGCCTCCGGCATTGCTTTCAGTGGTACGTGTCTCTAATATTCTTATCTTTTTTTTTTTTCTTGTTATATAGTCTTACTCTGGTTATCGCGACTATTTCATTCACCATGCACAGAGCGCTAGCTACGCACCGTGTATATATATATATATATATATATATATATATATATATATATATATATATATATATATATTAAATCTATTTTCAGTTGGAAAGCATCAGATATATCTTCTTTCTTCTGTCAACTTTTGTGTTTCTTAGTTTCTATTGCTTATTTTAGTTTTTCAAGTCTTTTTACATTTCACATGCAGGCTTTCTTTTAAAAACATATTTATATTTTCAAAGAATTATAATAATTCTGCCAAATTTTGTAAATCTAATTTTAATTATTAACTTTTACAAATAAATACAGATAAAGATTTTAGCTTTGTAGTTTTTAGTCAGATTTTCCAACTAAAGCCTTTTAGAAATAACTTTTTTCTAAATCAAATCTCGCTAAATCAAAAGTATTCAATTATCCTTTTAGAAATAACTTTTTTCTTTTAAAAATTTTATACATTTGAATTTATTTTTTTTTAATTTTACTATTTATTTATTTTAATAATAATTTCAATTAAATTTGTTACCGTAATATTATTTTTCATCAATTTTACTTACCTTAGCCTAAAATCTTAGCTCGGCCCCTAGCCCTGGTCCATTGCTGTAATGATGGTGGAAGAAAAGAAACTTAAAAAGAGAAATGTGTTTTCGACTAAAATGTGAACTCCATGTTTTGTGCCTAAATGGCAAGTAAAATATATATACTTCCTCAATTCATAATTAAATGGCCATTTAAAAAAAAAGGAAAAAAGATTCACAATTAAATGTACACTTATTAGAAATAGGGTATATTTGAATGTTCTAATCCAATTATCCGTTTACTCCAATAAGTGCTAGTCCAAATATCAAAGTAAAAGAAATATCCAAGACTTATCTTTCCAACTTTTCCCTTAACTACTCCTTATTTTGGATTAATCATCCATATTTTGGAGTTGTAAAATATTAGAGTAATTAATTGATTTTTTAATTTTGGTAAAAAGTGGGGGTGATGATTCGGTACTTTTAAAGTACCGTATGTCAATAAATTTTAATTATTGGATGAAAGATAAAATTTGATTTAACATTAAGATTTGATGATATACACTACATTAAATGTATTCATTTTATACTTAAAAAATGAAAAATGTATACTTATTTATAAAGGGACAGAGTATTAAACATATGCACAGGCAATCGCGTGCATATGTGCATTAGAAGTGAAAGAAGTTAGTGCCCTTATTGTTGACCATTTAAAATTTTAGCCTATAAATTTGATTATATGTATACCTTTGAAAAAAATTTAGTGCGTCCCATTTGTAGGAAAGTTGTGGGCTTTATGAAATTGCAAGTTTTGTAGTAAAAAAAAAAATGAACTTCAAAATAATTTCGATATGAAGAATTCCTTACAATTAAATATTTATAAAGCTTGAAATTTATATATAATTAATGTATATCTGAATTTGAAGATTTTTGTTCACAAATTTTTCATAAATAAATTATAAACCTACTTTAGGCTAGGCTAGGATTGGTTTCGTTCATGTCGAATCATGATGGGTCAAATTCGGATCGAGTCTAATAGAAATTTGAAATTTTTTTCCACACAGACTTGCATATATAAATAAAATTCAGGTTTACTCTAAGCTAGGCTCAAACAAGTTCGGATTAGACTGGGAGGGGTCAGGTTCATGGGTCTAATCAAAAATTGATTTTTTTCTGCACAAGAATACATAAATAAAATATAGGCCTATTTCAGGTTGGGCTAGATTAGGTTTGGTATAGGCGAATTCAGGCTGGATTGGAATAGGTTGAATTTGGGCCGAGCCAAACCGAAATGGGTCAGATTCGGGCGAAACCAAAATAAAATTTGAAAATTTATGCACAATTCTACATAAATAAAATCTAGATCTATTTTGGGTTGGGCCAAATTCGGGTTCGGAGGGCCAAAGTTCAGGCTGGATCGAGTTTAGATTGGGTTGAAACGGTCGGATTCAAGATGGGACCAAATGAAATTTAAAATTTTTTTCTACACTAGTCTGCATAAATAAAATTCAGGCCTACTCTGAATAGGCCTAGACATGAACCCAAATTATTGGGTTTGGGCCAAATCATACCAAAATTTGAAGAATATTTTTTCTGCATAAGATTGCATAAATAAAATAAAGGCCTATTTCGAGTTGAGCTGGTTGGATTTGACATGGATGAAGTTTAGGTCAGACTAGTATAGGTTTGATTCAAGATAGGCCATAACAAAATTTAAAGGTTTTTTTTCAGCACAATCCTACATAAATAAAATTTAGACCTACTTTGAGTTAGGCTGGGTTCGAGTCTAGAGGGGCAGAGTTTGGGCCCTATTTGGTGCAATTGATGCCTATTGGATCATATGGAACATGCTTATTTGAATCAAAATTTAATATGGTCATTCTTATTTGGTCCAAATGGGCATACTTTTGAGTTGGAATGAGTTTGGATAAATTGTTTTTGGACGTAATTTTTGAATTAGGCAAAATTTGCCACCTTATTAATATTCTTTTGGTCCCTTTCCTTTTTTATAATGTATTTTCAATGGCAGAGAGTGAGATCTAAACTCTAATTAATTGAAAGACTAATAATACTCTTAATCATTTGAATTGCTGGTGATTCTGCCATTTATCCCTCTTTTTTACATTACTTTATATAACACCTAAAATTGAATCAAAATTTAATATGTTGTCTTGTTTTAACATTGTTTTTATCAATTTCTCAAATTGTTTTAGTAGTAGTTGTAGGCATTAGTTTTACCAACAATTATTAGACTTATGCACTTATAATGGGAAAGTTGTAAAAGAAAATTTTGTAACAAAAATATCCTCACTCCCTCATATTAGCCTAGAAAGTTACTTTGCTTGGAAAGTGAGCAAAACCTTACCAAAATATATGGTTGTCATGCCAACTTATTAACACATATTTCTAATTCCAAATTCCTACATGCTTCTTTAATTTTCACCATTTTTTTTCATTTGCAGGAAAGATAAACTGATTAGTTAACTTGCCAATTGTATATTTTGGTAGAATTTTGGTTGGTTTGAGCAAAATGACCTTTTAGGCTGCAATGGATAAGTTGGAGTATGTTTGTTTTGGCCTTAATAGTCTAGTAGATGACGTTCTAATACTTAGCACTATTGAGGCAAATGCCATTCAAGTTAAGTAGCTTTTTCACTCGTAGTTTACTATAAAGTATCTAGGCTATATATGCCAAATATTTTCTTAGTGTTGAAATAGCTAGATCCTCTCGGTGGCAACCGAAATTTATAATTAAGGGGGATAAAAATATAACATAAATGCCATAAAATAAACTAGTACATAAAAGAATGGGGACAATATATATATATATATATATATATATATATATATATATATATATATATATATATATATATATATATATATATATATATATATATATATATAATAATGATAATAAAACAATTTCAAAAATTAATTGCCCCCCTTCTTTGCATGTGGTTATGCCACTGGATCCTCTTGTGATACCTTTATTTCACTATATATACGAGGGTGCAAGCTTGATTGGAACTAAGACTATTACATATTACTCCCTTATCGAAGAACTTCAATTTCAAATAAACTCTCCTCTTTCACCAGATGCTAAACAATATAAGAGACTTTTAGGAAAGTCTGACCAAACTTGATATTATGTACAATGTCTGACCAAACTTTATGTGTTAAGATATCTCAAAGGGACCATCAATCATGGCTTATTTTTTAAGGCTTTAACTTCTTTACTTTTTGACATCATATTGTGACAATGATTGGCCATCTTGTCTCCTAATTAAGAAGTCTTTGATTGCTATGTGTTTCTTGGTGATTTTTATTTCCTGGAAAACAAAAAAGCAAAACATTGTATCTAGATCATCCTATCATACAAATAACATTGGTACAGCTACAACAATGTGTGAATAGCAGTGGCTTCTTACCTGCTTTAGGAGTTTTAACTATAAGTTCCAACACCAATTCCTTTTTGTTATGATAACCAATTTTCCCTCTTAATATTAACCAACACAATCTTCCTTGAAAAAGCAAAGCACCTAGAGATTGATTTCCATGTTGTTAAAAATCAGTTTGATAAGACTCTAGCTACATTTTTTAGCTGTAATTTCAGCCGTAAATTGATTGTTGAGTGTGAACATAGTGATTATGCATGAGTACAGAGCTGTATCTATTGGCATGATTTGTGCAGTAATAGTATGTTAATGTATAAATATTTTTATCATGTAGTTACCAACTGAGTTTATCTTGTAAGTCTTCAGCTCTTGTGTATATTTGATAAAAAGTAGTATCCTTGTACATAACAACTACTCCTCTTGTACTTATTTAAGGCTCTGCCATTTACTTCAATAGATATGAGAGAATTATTCCCATAACTACTCTGCTTAACATGGTATTAGAGTAGAGTTCCTACCTCTAACAAATTATTCTCTTGTTAATCCTAAAATTCTAGGATTTGTTCTTACTATTCTAAAACACTACACTATTCTTCCGCTACTACCCTATAGTTTTTTTCCAAAATATGGTGGGTGAAATATTTGATAACTTCAGGATTGTTCCTGAAAAACTGACTGGTCGTGCTAACTATGACTCATGGGCACGTATTGTACGCATGTCCATTGCAAATAAGAGAAAACTTGGTTATATTATAGGGACAAAGAAGGCTCTTGTGGCAATTGATGTTGAAGCTTATGAAACTTGGAAGAGGAAAACTATATGGTCCAGACATGGCTTCTTAACTCAATGAAGAAGCATGTAAGAGTTCTTTTTTATCGTCTTCCTACTGCAATAGCCATCTGAAATGCTGTAGAGAAAACTTATACCCTGGGTAACAATTCTTCAAAAATATATGAGCTAACACGAAAATCTGTTAACATCAAACAAAAAGGTCACAGTTGATATGCTTTTTCTAAAGCTTAAATACCGCAAGTATACGGTGTACTGGTTATAGTACTTCAGATGTCGATCCCACAAGGAAATGTTGATTTTAATCACCCACTATTACTACTCAATTTTAATCTTATTTACGATGTTCAAAAATGCAAGTTAATTCTAACTACTCTATTGCATAAAATTAATTAAATCCTAGTTAAGTATAATCAAAGAAGACAATAAATATTATGAAATTAAATAATCATGCATTTGATACCATTATTTTAATTATAATTTTTAATCTTATTAGTAAGCCAAGTTGGAATAAATTTCTAAACCACTCTCTCGACATGAATTAGATTGCCTAAAACATACAATTAAAGTACTAATTCTCAACTCTCGTTAATGAACTAGTGGATTTTAATTACACATTTTAAGATTAAACACCAACCTATAGCAATTATCTCCACATGTGATCTCTCAAACTATGCTTTGATAATGAATTTCCTATTAACTTTCCATAAGACGTTGCTCTCGCTAACTCCCTTGTTTATAACCATTTTGTGAATTTTCAGAAAAGGAATTGCACATTGAAGGTCGTCTTCCTTAACTTATAATGATACCAATAAACTTTTAATAGAAAATACTACAACCAAAGATCAATATTATAAATGGAAATAGAAATTTGTTCATATATAATCAAATGCAAACATAATATTCATGTAAAGATTACAAGGAAGAAACATAAAACATAAGGACAAGAAGAAGGGGATCTCTCAACCCTTTTCCCTTCACACAAGATTTCTTCTTCCTTGCTTCTTGTCTCCCCTTCAAAACATGAAAATAAAAACTAAAGTACTAAAGAAATTAATTGTTCTTAGGATCACAAAATCAAATTATAAAAATTCATCATCCTCAAAATTCTGTTCACTTGGCATATATATGCCTCTCTAAAAATTATGTCCCTTCAAGACATCCTTTCACAAGAATTGTCCTTGTTCATGGAAAATTGCATCACTTCAGAATTCTAACTGCTCATCCGCACTTTGTCACGCCGTCGCGACTACTGTCGCGCTCGCGACAATACACGCCTCTGCTCGGTTGGCTCCGCTGGCTGTCGCGAGCCCTTCTGCTTTGTCGCCCTCGCGACATGGCACGCTTATGCTTGATTGGCCTGGCTCTCTACCCTTCATGCTGTCGCGACCTCGCCCCCTTGTCGCGCTCGCGACACTTCCTTTCTAGCTCACCTTTGGCTTTCTTTCTTTCAATTGACTCCTTTAATCTCTAAATCATCCCCTTCTCCTATAAAACAAATAAAACAACTACACATACACAAAACACATAAAAGCAACAAAATATAGATAAAATACCAAAATAATAAACACAATACTGGACAAAACCACACATTAACACACAATATTTATGAGCTTTTCAAACTCCTATCAATTCCCCACACTTGAACTTTTGCTTGTCCTCAAGCAAAAACTCTAAATGCTAAAAACCATCAAAGCTCAAACATATAATTTAAAGATAAAACATGAAATATGGAGTTGTCCTTCTTAAAATTCTCACAAATTAACATATGCAAGATTTCTTTAACATACTAATCATGAGTCAATGTCAACAAATACCAAAATAAAATCTTGGATCTATAAGGTTTAATACTCATATGCCCAACATAAGATAAACAAGAGAATGCAATGTTCAATGATATAAAACTCTTAAAAACCTTTATTTCTTACAACATGTACTCTATCCTAGCAAGTAATACAAAATATAGAGTTATTCTCTCATAATATGTGCCTTACACCACTCAAGTGTTTACTCAAGTGTTTAGTGGATAGTGTTTAACTCATAATTCCTCTTGTACCCCCACATACCATAAGCTTGTATTAAATAAAAATCTCCATCACTAGCATAAAATAATGCACAAAATCAAAAAGATCTTTAAAGGGTTATAGCTTGGCTTAGGTTAAGGTAGGAAAATTTTGGTTAAGTAGCTCATTCATGTGGAAAATATAGCAAATACTCAAACAAGTAAGATTTTGTATTGCAAAAATTGCACTAAAACATGATTTCTAATTATACTAATTCAATTTCCACATCCCCTTGCAATAATTTTTCACTTTCCACTAGTTTTCACCGATACTAAACTTCAACTAGTTGCCTTCCTTACTTTTGTTTTCCTTCTTTTAAAAGCAAACTAGTGTAATTGTTTGTTTCTTCCTTCTCTTCTATATTTGTTTCTTGTTTTTTTTTCTTTTTTTTTTTCTTTTTATATAATCAATTAAGGAAGTACTAGTGGCTTTAAATTTCAGGGATTAGACACATATTCAAAAATTCATGCTTAACATATATCAATACTATATCCTACTCATCAAAGCTTAACTACATTTTCCACATGAAGGTTCAAGCTCAAAGTTGAATTGGTTAGAAATTGGCTCAAGGCTAAAAATAAGCTCATGAATAAAATAGTTTAGGCTCAAAAATGGCTACCTAAAGTAAAAAAGGTAAGTTTTTAAAGAAAGCCAAAATGGTGTAATCTAAATGCCCTTATCATTTTTCATGCACATCTCATACTAAATGTAATCTCAAAAATTATCTAACACAAGTTCTAGAGTAATGAATACAAGAGGAATTCTCTCAACAAACAATAAATTTCATATGTTAAGGCTCAAAAGCTCACCATGGCTATGGCAAAACTCTACATCATGCATTCTCACTATTCTAAAGAACATGCTTAAAGAAACTTGGCTTAAAAGAACCATATACCAAAGAACTTTACCTAACATGCCTATCCATAGAAACATAATCATATTAAAACTAAGGACCCTTAATCCTAAGTTAGTAAATGTATCAAATCAACTCATAACTAACTATGCAAAGACTAATTACTTATGTTAATAGGCAACAATTTCACAAAGAATAACTCCATCACACAACTCAACATAAAACATAAAACATTTAACACTAATCCTATATGCATACTACCAACTAGCTTCCCCACACTTAAAGAACACAATGTCCTCATTGTGTAAGGAAGATTCCACAAAACAATACATACAACACAGACAAGGACAACACAAACAATACGAAAATAAAGCAAAAAGAATGACAAATAGGAGAAGGTAACATTACTCATTGGCCCCACTTGGGGACCCCGGTGGAGAAGGCGTGAAAGGAACATTGTGGTGGCGAAAGAAGGAAAGGAGCTTGTGGCTAAGGCTCTTATGACTCTTGTGCATTTGCTGGACAGTCGCCTCAAGAGAATCCATCCGAGCCGTCATACTGTGATTGGCAGCCTCAATCCCATCCAACCGAGACATGACCCGCTGCAATCCAGCAGTGTCCTCTTGTGCAGCGCCGATACTTGGCTCATCCCGATCATCTCCACCCACACCAAAATCACTGGCCATAGCAGCTTCATCTTCATCATCATCCGCATCAGTTTCATAAGGTTCAGCAGTAGATGTTTCTGGTGCTTTGCCTTTTCCTTTGGCACGACTAGATCTCGTTTCCTGCACAAATCGGGACAAAAACTGCGGAGGCATAGCATGTCTATCTAAAACATGGGAGTTACGAAGATAACGGATATCCATTAAAGTCACATGTTCATTTTCAGCCAAAACAAAATTGCCTAAATCACCTAAACACCCCAAAATAATACCGGTTACCATATGGCACATGCCTACAGTTTTAGTTCTAGCAATTGATGCATGGTATAACCCGTCAAAGATAAAATCTATGGAGCATGGTGTTTTACGTGATAGTAATAAATGAAGCACAAACAAGTCCTTGGATTGAACCTTGGTACTTTCTACGCGTCCAAATAAAGCATGGCATAAATACTTATGAAATAAAAACAAGCCATTGTCCTTAATAAGTCTGTTAGAGGCATTTTTGTTATTGAAGTCCGCCATGCCAGTTAGTGTTGTCCAAATTGGTCGGTGATCAAATAAATTTGAATTAAAGCGTGTTCCATTCAATGGAAAACCAAACCAAACATGAAGTTCGTCAAAACCAAATGTAAACTCAGCACCTTGGTGTCTAAATTTAAAGTGAGTCTTTTTGTTATCGACATAAGCCAATGTGACAAAAAACTCTACAGCCCAATCCCTCCTAATAGGTAAATTCATGACAGAAAATTTCTCCCATTTCATGTATTTGATATATTTATCAAATTGAGCAGTCAAACCTAAATCTTTAAGCAATTCAGTATCTAGATGCAACATGCCTACATAGGTTTTGGTGTTAAAAAACTTAAACTTTTTCCCCTCGTCTTCAGAGTAGATAGGGAAGGGACACGCAAACCTGGCCTGAAGATACTCAACAGGTGGTGTTGGTGGAGAACTTGGCTCGGCAACTGGCTGCTTATCCTTGCGTCCAATGGATTTTGTGCGCACCATGATGGAAAATAAAGAAACCCAAGCTCCATCACTTATGATAGCCTTTGGTACTCCAAACCGTGAAAAGAGTTTCTTCAAAAACGAGAGCACCACCTTTGAATCATTGGTTTGTAAAGCTTCAGCTTCAACCCATTTGGAGACATAGTCTACCCCAACCAATATGTATGATTTCCCAAAAGATATAGGAAATGGACCCATAAAATCTATTCCCCACACATCAAAAAGTTCAACCTCCAAAATATTATTCAAAGGCATTTCATCTCTCTTCCCTAGGTTTCCTGCCCTTTGACACTTATCACATTTAGCTACAAAAATTCTAGCATCATTAAAAAGAGTAGGCCAATAAAATCCACACTCTAAAACCCTAGAAGCAGTTTTGGTTCCACCATTATGGCCCGAATACAATGATGAATGACAATGAGCTAAAATATCCACTGTTTCTTCCTCACTCACACATCTTCTTATGATACCATCCCCACTAATCCTAAATAAGTAGGGCTCCTCCCAAAGATAGTTTTTCACATCACTAAAAAATTTCTTTTTCTTTTGCCATGTCAATCCATAGGGTATGATTCCTGCAGCAAGAAAATTAGCAAAATCTGCAAACCAAGGCACATGCTTATAATTCATTGACATAAGAGATTCATCCGAAAAAGATTCATTGATTTCATGACTATCCCCTAGTGGTCCTTCAGCATTTTCTAATCTAGATAAGTGATCAGCTACTAAATTTTCAGAGCCTTTCTTATCTTTAATTTCTATATCAAATTCTTGCAATAAAAGGACCCAACGAATTAACCTAGGTTTAGCATCTTTCTTAGCAAATAAATATCTCAAAGCTGCATGATCTGTATAAATTATAACTTTAGATCCTAACAAATAAGACCTAAATTTATCACATGCATAGACAACAGCCAACATTTCTTTTTCAGTGGTTGTATAATTCACTTGAGGAGGTGACAAAGTATGACTAGCATAGTAGATTACATGCAAATTTTTACCAATCCTTTGTCCTAATACACAACCAACCGCTAAGTCACTTGCATCGCACATAATCTCAAAAGGTAACTCCCAATTAGGAGTAGTGATTATAGGTGCAGTTGTAAGGGCCTCTTTTAAAGAATTAAAAGCATGCATGCAATCATCAGAAAATTCAAAAGGTACTTCCTTAACCAATAAATTAGTTAAAGGCTTAGCTATTAGTGAAAAATCCTTAATGAATCTTCTATAGAAACCAGCATGTCCTAAGAATGATCTTATGCCCTTAAGTGTAGTAGGAGGTGGTAATTTCTCTATGAGCTCAACCTTGGCTCTATCCACTTCAATGCCCCTACTATAAATCTTATGGCCAAGAACTATTCCCTCTTCAACCATAAAGTGACACTTCTCCCAATTTAGCACTAGGTTAGTTTCCTCACACCTAGCCAACACTCTATCTAAATTATGTAAACATAACTCAAATGAATCTCCATAGACTGAAAAATCATCCATGAAAACTTCCATGATGTTCTCAATCATATCCCCAAAGATAGAGGTCATACACCTTTGAAAAGTTGCAGGTGCATTACACAACCCAAACGGCATTCGTCTATAGGCGAAAGTGCCATATGGACAAGTAAAAGTAGTCTTCTCTTGGTCACTAGGGTATATAAAAACCTGAAAATAGCCCGAATACCCATCCAAAAAGCAGTAATGAGAATGACCAGCTACCCTTTCTAACATTTGATCAATGAAGGGTAAAGGAAAATGATCCTTCCTAGTAGCTGAATTTAACTTCCTATAATCAATACAAACCCTCCAACCAGTGGTAGTTATAGTAGGAATTAATTCCCCATTCTCATTCCTAACTACTGTCATACCTCCTTTCTTAGGTACACAATGTATTGGGCTCACCCAAGAACTATCCGAAATTGGATAGATAATCCCAGCATCTAACAATTTGATGACCTCTTTCTTAACTACTTCTTTCATGTTTGGATTAAGTCTCCTTTGCCTATCTGCTCTAGGTTGACAATGATGGGGATTTAATTTAACCCTTAGTCTCACTAGACTGCGTATAGGATGAGTAGGGTATCGTTCCAAAGGGAACGGGGTAAATTTTGTATTGAAATCACAAAGAGTAGATGGATAGGTAGCAAATAAAATGTAGATTATGTATTTAAATAAATATCTAAACTACTTTGCATATATTAATGAATTTGGATTAAAGATGACTTAAATGATAGTATGAACATACATTACAAATATGCAATAGTAATTCATCTAAGAACAAGTTCTAGTAATTGTATAAATAAAGTGACTGGAGAATTTAGCCAAGATTCTTTAAAGCAACTCTCCTTGTCAATAAAGAATGTTCTTATTTAGAGTCTATAAGCATTCTCATGTCATTATAGAGATAAATAAGAATCATGAAGCTCTATGCCAATTCTTTAACCCCTCAAAGTGAATTCCTTAAGTCACATGAAAGAAATTCAATGCTTCAAGTACATTCATTTGTTTTTCCATCAAAGAATTCCAACTCTCATTGCGAACAAATTGACTAACATGCTAAATATGGTGGCCAATCATACAAAGCAAATCAAAGCACACAAATGGATGTAAATCATAATTCATGCATAATAAGAATAAACATATCTTAAACAAATACTAGTGCATAGTTATAATGTACAAAGAAAACTAGCCAAAGTATATAATTGAATTAAAGACAAACAAGAGAAAGAGAACTATCTCATGTTCCTTTGGCTTTTCCCTTTGTAATCATCTAATAAAAACTAAGTAAAAATATTTATCCAAAATAATAACTAGAAACTAAACATTGATTGATCTCTTCTTTCTTTTTTTTTCTTTAATTAATGCCATCCATATTTATAGAGAGAAAACTCTACAAACATGTCTCTTCATAATGGTTGTGAATGTGAAAAGTTGCCATGGAGGGTCATGATGGTTGGCTGAAAAATTAGGTTCAAAAGACACAACGTTTCGGAATTAGTTGCCTTGTCCGACTCGTGAATGACTTCACGAGTCGTGATTCCCTTGAATTCTTCTGAAGTCGTGAGCCTCCTCACTACTCGTGATTTCTCTTCACTACTCGTGATCCTCTTCACTACTCGTGATCCTCTTCACTACTCGTGATTTCTCTTCACTACTTCGTGATCCTCTTCACTACTCGTGATCCTCTTCACTACTCGTGATTTCTCTTCACTACTCGTGATCCTCTTCACTACTCGTGATTTCTCTTCACTACTTCGTGATCCTCTTCACTACTCGTGATCCTCTTCACTACTCGTGATTTCTCTTCACTACTCGTGATCCTCTTCACTACTCGTGAGCCTCTTCACTACTCGTGATTTCTCTTCACTACTCGTGATTTCTCTTCACTACTCGTGATCCTCTTCACTACTCATGAACCACTTCTTCGAAATTTCACCATCTTCTTCCTTTTCTTCACACTTCACCATGATTTGACCTAAAAACAAACATAAACACATAAATGGGACATAAACACATAAAAACACATATAATATTACATACTTACTACATAAATAAGAGAAAAACACACATAAAAACATAGACATTTTACATGACATCAGACAATCATCTAACAAATTAATCCTATGCATGACAACATTAGGACTAATTCCTTTCAAATCCGAAATTTGCCAACCTATACTTTTTATTCTCCTTTTAACCACCCCTACTAGCAAAGATTCCTGATTACTAGTAAGTTTATTAGATACGATGATAGGTAAAGTATGATTTAAACCAAGAAATACATACCTCAAGTGACTTGGCAACTCTTTCAACTCTACCGTAGGAGGACTTACAATTGAAGGTGGTATAGGTGCATCATTCCGATATAATCGTTCTGGCCTTGCACCCTCTTGCTCATCCTTCCCACTAGATTCTTCCTTAATGATTTCCCCATCTACACCTGCTTCATTAAATACTGCTACTACACAAACATCAATGACATCTATTCTCATGCATACATTTTCCTCCATGGGGTATCTGAATGCCCTATCCATGCGATATTCTACACTATCATCCCCCACTCTTAAAATTAATGAACCCTCATAGACATCAACCAATGCCCTACCTGTTCTCATAAAAGGTCTCCCTAAAATCAATGGGCATTTCACATCATAAGTAAAATCTAAGATGACAAAATCAGCAGGCAAAATAAATTTGTCAACCTTAACTAATACATCTTCCACTATACCATATGTTTTTTAATGGATTGGTCAGCTAATTGTAAAATCATTGAAGTAGGTTTAACATAATCCAACCCCAATTTCTTAAAAATAGATAATGGCATAAGGTTAATGCTTGCTCCTAAATCACATAAACACTTAGGGAACTCAACATCTCCTAAAATGCATGGAATGGTAAAACTACCATTATCCTTCAGCTTAGTAGGCAAATTATTTGTTATGATAGAACTACATGCCTCAGTCAATTCAATGGTTGAAACATCTTCCCAACTTCTTTTCTTAGCAATTAAATCTTTAAGAAATTTTGCATAGTTAGGAATTTGTGTTATAGCCTCAATAAAGTTTAAATTTATATGAACATGCTTCAATTTATCAAGAAAAGATTGAAATTGCTTATCTTGACTCTCTTGCTTCAACCTTTGCAGAAATGGTGGTCGTGGGGTGAAAACCCTTGGAATTTTTCCTGGTACAACCCCCTCCGTCGCGCTCTCGATAGGTGTCGCGCTAGCGACAGATGGCTCTTTCGCTGTAACTGGCGCGCTCGCGACATCAACTTCACTCGCGATGGTGGTAGCTCCTTCCTCTGTCGCGCTCGCGACAGGTGTCGCGCTCGCGACACAAGGCCTATCGTGCCCTTTAGTTTCCTGCACACTACCAAAATTGTTAGTGGTAACAAATTCATTAGTGTAAGACTTTCCTGACCTCAATTTAATGGCTTTTCAATGTTCTCTTGGGTTGTCCTCCGTATTGCTTGGTAAACTCCCTTGTACTCGCGACGGAAGAGCCTTGGCAATTTGCCCCAATTGAACTTCCAAATTATGAATGGAGGAAGCTTGATTCTTGGTTATTTGATCAAACTTAGTTTCCATCCTCTTTTGGGTCTCCTCTTGAGCATTAAACTTCATATTTATGCCCTCCAAAAATCTATCCATTTTAACCTCCAACGCTCCAAATCTATCTTGGGGTTGTTGAAACCCCACTACCCTATTTTGGTTACTACTATTGCCCCAAGAAAAATTCGGGTGGTTTCTCCAACCGGGATTGTAAGTGTTTGAATATGGGTTTCCTCTTCCTTGTCCTTGGATAAAACTAACTTGTTCTTCAGTACTAGCCATACCCAAATTACACCCTTCACTTTCATGGCCTAATTGTCCGCATATACTACACCCACTAGTTGGACTACTACCCACACCTAGGCTATTGATCTTTTGCGTCAACTGCTCAATTTGAGCTTGCAAAGCTACTACTGAATCTACTGCATGAACTCCCCTTGTATTTGAGAAATTTGTCTCCATAACTCTCTCGGTTGGCCACATGCAATTGTTCATTGACATTTCTTCCAATAATTCAAATGCAACCTCCGTGGTCTTCCTCATCAAAGATCCCCCTGCTGCAGCATCAATGGTTCCTCGAGTGGTCGGATTCACACCATTATAGAATGTCTGCATAAGCAATTCCCTTGGCAAATTGTGGTGTGGGCAACTTCGCTGCAATTCTTTGAACCTTTCCCATGCCTCATACAAAGATTCAGAGTCATGTTGAACAAAAGTAGTAATATCTTTAATAATTTTGGCAGTTTTTGCTAGGGGAAAGTATTTTGATAAAAAGACTTGGGCTAATTGGTCCCAAGTTGTGATAGAACCCCTAGTAAGGGAATTCAACCAAGCCTTTGCCTTGTCCTTTAATGTAAAAGGAAAAAGCCTAAGCTTGATTGCATCCGCCGAAACTCCGTTAATCTTAAAAGTATCACAAATTTCTAAGAAATTTGCCAAATGAGCATTTGGATCCTCATTTGCCAAACCATAGAACTGGATACTGTTTTGAATCATTTGTAAAAGCGATGGTTTAATTTCAAATTGGTTTGCATTTACCGTAGGTCTTACCACACCTTGTTAAGCACCACTCAATGCTGGCGTGGCAAAGTCCATCAAGCGCGGTGGATTTTCTTCTTCAGCCATAATAATTCGTCTACTCCGATTCTTCTTTTTATTTGACTTACGGTTACTCAAAAGAAATCTCTCTATCTCCGGATTGAACGGTTCAGTTCTTCTTGCGAACTCCTCGTACGCGGCATGAACAGTCAAATCCTGAAAATTCACAACAAGCAACAATAAATTAAATATCGTAATCCAAAATCTTAAATCAAGGTTCATAATGTAATAAATTGAATCAATCAATTTCCCCGGCAACGGCGCCAAAAACTTGATATGCTTTTTCTAAAGCTTAAATACCGCAAGTATACGGTGTACTGGTTATAGTACTTCAGATGTCGATCCCACAAGGAAATGTTGATTTTAATCACCCACTATTACTACTCAATTTTAATCTTGTTTACGATGTTCAAAAATGCAAGTTAATTCTAACTACTCTATTGCATAAAATTAATTAAATCCTAGTTAAGTATAATCAAAGAAGACAATAAATATTATGAAATTAAATAATCATGCATTTGATACCATTATTTTAATTATAATTTTTAATCTTATTAGTAAGCCAAGTTGGAATAAATTTCTAAACCACTCTCTCGACATGAATTAGATTGCCTAAAACATACAATTAAAGTACTAATTCTCAACTCTCGTTAATGAACTAGTGGATTTTAATTACACATTTTAAGATTAAACACCAACCTATAGCAATTATCTCCACATGTGATCTCTCAAACTATGCTTTGATAATGAATTTCCTATTAACTTTCCATAAGACGTTGCTCTCGCTAACTCCCTTGTTTATAACCATTTTGTGAATTTTCAGAAAAGGAATTGCACATTGAAGGTCGTCTTCCTTAACTTATAATGATACCAATAAACTTTTAATAGAAAATACTACAACCAAAGATCAATATTATAAATGGAAATAGAAATTTGTTCATATATAATCAAATGCAAACATAATATTCATGTAAAGATTACAAGGAAGAAACATAAAACATAAGGACAAGAAGAAGGGGATCTCTCAACCCTTTTCCCTTCACACAAGATTTCTTCTTCCTTGCTTCTTGTCTCCCCTTCAAAACATGAAAATAAAAACTAAAGTACTAAAGAAATTAATTGTTCTTAGGATCACAAAATCAAATTATAAAAATTCATCATCCTCAAAATTCTGTTCACTTGGCATATATATGCCTCTCTAAAAATTATGTCCCTTCAAGACATCCTTTCACAAGAATTGTCCTTGTTCATGGAAAATTGCATCACTTCAGAATTCTAACTGCTCATCCGCACTTTGTCGCGCCCTCGCGACTACTGTCGCGCTCGCGACAATACACGCCTCTGCTCGACTGGCTCCGCTGGCTGTCGCGAGCCCTTCTGCTTTGTCGCCCTCGCGACATGGCATGCTTATGCTTGATTGGCCTGGCTCTCTGCCCTTCATGCTGTCGCGACCTCGCCCCCTTGTCGCGCTCGCGACACTTCCTTTCTAGCTCACCTTTGGCTTTCTTTCTTTCACTTGACTCCTTTAATCTCTAAATCATCCCCTTCTCCTATAAAACAAATAAAACAACTACACATACACAAAACACATAAAAGCAACAAAATATAGATAAAATACCAAAATAATAAACACAATACTGGACAAAACCACACATTAACACACAATATTTATGAGCTTTTCAAGCTCCTATCAACAGTCTTGAAGCTTACTATGAAGACTTACAAACAATTTGGTAAGAGCTTGATGCCATCAATCCTCCACTAATTAAGAATGAGGTTGATCTCTGCACTCACTTAGCAACTATCATCAATTTTCGTGTCTACATTTTTTTGGGAGGATTATATTCTTATCTCGATGCCGCTCGTGCCCATGTCCTTCGACCCAATCCTCTTTCTGATGTCTTAGAAACTTATGCTATGATATGTGAAGAGATTCTAAATTAAAGACTATGATAGATGAGGACAATCCTGGTGGTAGTGCCTTGGCTGGTCGTAAATGGAAAAAAGGCAGGTTTCCTGAGCCATCCTCTAACTCTGGTAGTTCCACTAACACTGAACTTAAATGCACTCATTATGGCAAGAATCATATAGTTGACAAGTGTTGGAAGCTTCATGGTCGACTTAAATGGGCTGATGACCTTATTCCTAAAAAGAAAAATAGAAAAGCAGTACGTCCTACCATTACTTTTACTGAAAATAACGATGAGACCCACACAGGTAACTTTAGTTATGCTTTATGTACCTTTGCTTCTATTTGTAATAATGCATGGATATTTGACACTAGAGCAATAAATCATATGACAAAAAACTCTAAGAAATTCCCCACCCTCACAAAACACCTCACAAATGACTTTGTTAAGACTGCTAATGGCCAGAAAATGGCTATTACTGGTATTGGTACCATTCAACTCACACCAACACATAACATTGCCTAATGTCCTTCTAGTTCCATATTTAGAGAATGATTTATTATCTATGTCTAAACTCATGAATGCATATTCTTGTTATTTTTTCCCAAACCATTGTTTTTTCCAGGACCTCTGTACTCAGAAGGAGATTGGACGTGATTTTAAGAAAGAGGACTTGTGGTATTTTTATTAGGATTCAAAGTCAAATAGTGCAGCACTTCAAACCAGTAAGCATGCATTGGAAAAAGAAAAATTGATTTGGTTATGGCATCAACGCTTAGGACATCCATCATTCAGCTATTTAAAACACCTTTTTCCTAGTTTGTTTGAGTCTTGTAGTACTGCCTTTAAATGTTCTACTTGTGAACCTTGTGTTTTAGTTAAAAGTCATCGTACCGTATTTCCAAAAAGTGATCATAAATCATTAATGCCATTTACTTTGGTTCACTCGGATGTATGGGGCCCTTCTCAACATTCCACTTCTAATGGTTTGTGATGGTTTATTACATTTATTGATTATTACATTCGCATTACATGGGTTTATTTACTTAAATATAAGAGTGATGTCAGTACTATCATCAAAGAATTTTGCACTATGATCAATACCCAATTTTCCAAAACTATCAAAGTGTTGCGTTCAGATAATGGAGGTGAATATCTCACCAAGGATCTTGCTACTTTCTTTTAAGCATAAGGCATCATTCATCAAACTTCTTACCTAAATACCCCACAACAAAATGGTATTGCCGAACTATGCAATCGTTAACTTCTAAAAGTCACTCGTGCTCTCTTATTTGATAAGAATGTCCCTAAAAATCTATGGGGTGATGCTTTTATTGTCTGCTATGTATGTTATCAATAGGGTACCTTCTAGCGTCCTTGCTTTTCAAACTCCACTTCAGGTCCTTAAGCCAAAATAAAAGATATGCCTTGTGTCTCTAATCTTCTTCCTAAAGTTTTTGGTTGTGTTGCATATGTCCACATTCACAATCATCAACGTAGCAAGTTATCTCCTTGGGCTATCAAATGTGTTTTTGTGGGATATGCATCTCACCAAAAAAGGATATCGATGCTGTCATCCTCCTACTAAAAAGATGTATGTCACTATGGATGTTACCTTCCATGAGAATGTGGCTTATTTTTCTGCTAATGGCTCTTCTCTTCATGGGGAGATTGATAGAAATGGCACTATTGATGGTGTTCTTAAAGAGAATAGCCATAATGCTCCTATTACATTTCTTCCTAATGAAACTATAAGCGATAACTCCTCTCTCTCACCACAGACCAATGTTCAATCTACTTTTAAAGCTTCAACTGAGGTACTTTTTGAGCCTAATTTACCTTTTGAGCCTAATTTACTTTCTGAGCCTATTGTGAGTTTTAATGAAACTGATGAGGTACCTACTAAAAATGCTGAGCTGTTGAATATCAGTCATGAACCTGAACTTAAATCTGAAACTGAACTAACTGAACTCGAATCTGAAACTGAACCAAACCAATCACATTACCAATTACCATCCCGTAAAAATCATGGTAAACCAAAAACCCAATATGAAGCGAATCTAAACAGTAAAGCTAAGTACCCCATTAGTAATTATGTGTCCACCCATAGAATTTCTAAATCATATGAATTTTTCTTGTGTCAAATATTTACTGTATCTATTCCAAGATAGTTGCAGGATGCATTAGCAAATACTAAATAGACTGAAGCAATGGTTAAAGAAATGAAGGCATTAAAAAATAATTGCACTTGGGACGTGGTTTCATTGCCTCCAGGAAGAAGACTGTTGGGTACCGATGGATTTTCACAGTAAAGCACAAGGCAGATGGCTCCGTAGAAAGATACAAGGCAAGGCTGGTTGCAAAAGGATACACTCAAAAGTACGAGTAGATTATAATGAGACAATTTCCCCTATTGCAAAAATTAACACTGTCTATGTGTTACTTTCTATGGCTGCTAATCAAAATTGGCCATTATTACAATATGATGTGAAGAATTCTTTACTACATGGGGAACTTCAAGAAGAGGTGTATATGGATCTTCTATCGGGTATCTCGAAACTATAGAAAGGATACATGGATGTTCCATCAAATGTTTCAGGAGAGTCAACAATGGTATACAAGTTAAAGAGAGCATTGTATGGTTTAAAGCAATCTCCTCGAGCCTGGTTTGGGAGATTTACACTGATAATGAAGAACTTTAGGTAAAAACAAAGTAACTCAGATCACACATTATTTTTGAAGCATAATCAAGATAAGGTAACTACTTTAATTATTTATGTAGATGATATGATATTGACTGGCAGTGATGAGATTGAGATTGAAAGATTAAAGAAATATTTGTCCAATGAATTTGAGATGAAAGAGCTTGGCGAACTAAAATATTTTCTGGGTATAGAAGTGATCCGATCATACCAGGGCATTTTTCTTTCTCAAAGAAAATATGTACTGG
Source organism: Excoecaria agallocha (assembly GCA_037975025.1). NCBI lineage: Eukaryota > Viridiplantae > Streptophyta > Magnoliopsida > Malpighiales > Euphorbiaceae > Excoecaria > Excoecaria agallocha. The sequence goes on along the minus strand of CM075811.1, from coordinate 27,248,763 downwards.
ATTTGTTAACAAAAAAAGGAATGCTAGACTGCAAACCAATTGACACTCTGATTGAACAGAATCATAAGCTACATAAAGATCCGAGTGATGTTCCTACTAATAAGGAGAGATATCAGTGACTTGTTGGTAGGCTTATTTATTTGTCTCATATGAGACCAGATATAGCTTATGTTGTTAGTGTTGTCGGTATGTTTATGCATGCTCCAAATAAAAGACATATGAATGTTGTGGATCGTATTGTATGATACTTAAAGGGCTCTCCAAGGAAAAGGAATTATGTTTGCTAAGAATGACCACTTAGATATTAAAGGGTATACTGATTCGGATTGGGCAGGAGATAATACTGACATTTGTTCTACAGCAGGATATTTCACCTTTGTTGGTGATAATCTTATAACGTGGAGGAGTAAAAGGCTGAAGGTTGTATAAAGGTCAAATGCTAAAGCCGAGTACAAAGCAATGGCTTAAGGTATATGTGAGTTGTTATGGGTGAAAGCAGTAATGAGAGATTTGGGTTTTAAGTCTAAAGTTATGCCTTTATATTGCGACAATAAAGCTATAATTTCAATAGCTCATAACTCGGTACAGCATGATCGCACCATCGATACAACATGATCTTACCAAGCATATAGAAGTAGATAGGTACTTCATCAAAGAAAAGTTAGAAGCTCACATTATTGAAGTTCCATTTGTGAAATCTGAAGATCAACTAGCTAATATCCTGACCAAGGCAGTTTCAAGTATTGTATTCTCTAAATCACTTGACAAGTTGGGCATGCGAGATATCTACGCACCAACTTGAGGGGGAGTGTTGGTGTGATTTGTGCAGTAATAGTATGTTAATGTATAGATATTTTTATCATGTAGTTACCAACTGTGTTTATCTTGCAAGTCTCCAGCTCTTGTGTATATCTGATAAGGAGTAGTATCCTTGTACATAACAACTACTCCTCTTGTACTTATTTAAGGCTCTGTCGTTTACTTCAATAGATATGAGAGAATTATTCCCATAACTACTCTACTTAACAGTATCCTTCCTTATTATGAAAGTTTTTGTGTTTATATGCAAGCTGCTCGAGGGAATAATCAAGCAAAAATTGATAAAAATATTTCTCTCTCTCTCCCCTTTATTATTTTCATAGCTCAAGATTAGTTTTATTAATCCCCAATATGTTCTTCAGTCCAATGCTGGCTTTAAGTCTCCCTCTCATCCTCAATTCTTTGCCATTCTTTTCCAAGTTGGCATTGAATAATCATCCATCTCCAACTGGAGTTAAATTATTTATTTATTTTGGATGTAAAGTTCACAGTAGGTTCAATGTATTGTAAGAAAGCTTTTGTTAGAGAGCTTATAGTAAAGATGTGTTAATTAACGATTAGTATAGGCAGTTATTTTGTCTCTAGGCAGTTATCTTCGTTCTTGAGCTCATAAACTCGTGTAGCGTGTATACTTAAAGAAAATTAAGATTTTTATTTCTAATCCATATTTCCTTTTCTCTTTGCCACATTGTTTAGTTATAAAAATATAATACTTTTTATAAACACTTGGGTAATAGTCAACTCATAACTTGACTTTAGGAGTTGAGTTAGATCCAAATCCATTTTATTCACATGGTAGCATTGATGTTGGCCCCTACAAATATCCAGTCTTGCAAACTTTATACTCCAAATTTCGTTTATGTGTTTAGCTTTCAATGTGAGGGATGTGTGTTAAGTATATAACATTTGTTAGTTGTAAAAACGTAATACTTCTTATAAAGGTTTGGACAATCCTCATTTTACAAACTACCTTTTGGATTTGGGTTATGCTAATTTTGTTAGCAAATTCAATAAGCATCTAACTTAAAGAAGGCATGTTAGATTAGAAAACATTTCTTATAATTTGAAAAAGGGAAAAAATAATGAAATTTATTAGTTAAATATGTTTCAAAGTTTGAGATTAAAACATGCTATGGACAAGTTGTATGATTTTACAGGTGGTTTTGGTAGTTACTTATTTGGAATGAGTGAAGTTGTTGCTAAACAATCAACAGAAGGCAATACTGCTCAAAACATAAAGAACCCATCACTGGGTTGGATGATTGGGTTTCTTTTTGTTGTTAGCTTTCTCGGTCTCTTCTCTGTTGTACCTCTTCGTAAGGTAACTTACAATACAGTGGCGAAGCCAGGTTTTACGAGTAAGGGGGGCAAAATTTTAAATTATGTTTAAAAAAAGTATAACATAAATATTACAAAAAAATTATTAAATAAAAAAAATATTCATTAACATATTTAAAAAAATTACAATTACACTCTACGAATTTACATGCTTTGATAATGACAAATAACGATTTCGTTATCAATAGCATTAAATACATTTTTTTCAATATAAATGATCAAACAATCAAACATCCATGTATTCCTTATTTTGTTACATAATCAATTTTTTATATATTTCATAGAAAAAAATATTTTTTCAATTGTTATAGTTGCAACAGATAAAACAAGTGATAAAACGATGAGTTTATAAATCAAATGATATAAAATGACCTTTTTTGTTTGTATCATTTTTTCAGCAAGATCACTAATTCCTATAATATTTGAAAATTCACTATTAGACCTCATATCAATGATATATGTTTCCGATTAATTTTCAAGAATCATTAGCAGAATAGTAAAAAAAACTAATAATATAAAATTAAGTAACACGGAGTAAGTTGCATTTGTTATATGCAAAGAAGATTCCACCATTGTCAAATATTACAAATGAATATTTAATTTGTTCATGTCTATTTAAAATGGAACTAAATTTTACAAATTACTATTAAATTTAATTTTTCATACTTTTAAAAGAATTAGAATTGAAAATAAACTCCACAAAAATTAATAAAAATATATAAATATGAAATATTGCTAATACTTGAGAGATATAAAAGTAAAAAAAAAAATTGCATAACTAAATTACTAACATTTAACTAAAGATAATTTTTTATTGTAATTTTTCTTTTATCTCAAATTTAGCTGATTTTTGAAAAAAATTTAAGAAATAAAAATAGAGTTTTGTACTTTTATTTTTTATTGATCGAAAAATTAAAAAATAAATTAAAGATAAAAGGTAAAAATAAAATTTTAAAGGGGTATATATATATATTTCAAGAATTAAGGGGGGCAATTGCCCCCCCCCCCCCCCCCCCGTTCCACCCAACGTGGCGTCGCCACTGTTACAATAACTCTCAAATTCACGTGTGCGTGCGTGCGTGCGTGTGTGTGTATATATATATATATATATATATATATATATACATACATACATAAATTTGCTTGTGGATACATACATATATGCCTATGTGTCTACATGTATATATATGCATATATGTATACACACACACACACACACACACACACACACACACACACACACACACACATATATATATATATATATATATATATATATAATAAAAATAAAAATAAAATGGAGATTTTATAAATTAATAGTCTAAAGATATAACTAAATAATAATATAAAAATGCAATAAATAAAATAAATTGAAATGAGAAACTCCAATTCAAGGTATTAATGGCACAAAATTCAATTCTTATTGATCATAAATAGAAGAATAACTCAATAATCATGTAATGAACTGATTATAGTTGTCGGACAAACGTTCCAGACCAATTTTTGCGTAATATTAAGCTAATCAAGTGAGATTGTAAACAAATCCTAACTAATAAACAACACTTTACAAGTGAAAAAATTCAATTTAATGGGAGTCTTATGAATTACAAGCAAGAATAATTTGGACTAAATCATGTATTTACTTAATATAACAACTATTTTCAGTATTGCTATACTAATTACTACTTGTTATCGGATTTATCAAGAGTTACGAATTTTATATTTTCAATTAGTTATATGTTATTTAATTAAATGAATAAGGTCGTCTCATTGATCATAAAACAAATAATAAAGGAGAATATATATATATATATATATATATATATATATATATATATATATATATATATATATATATATATATATATATATATATATATATATATATATATTTTAAATGCACTCATTAACATGAACATTGCGAATAATTAAAAAAAAGTATAAACAATTTCATAGTGATTAGATGAATTTTTCCTTTGAATTAACCTTTAACCGAAATTATAAGTTTAGCCGCACATTATAACCATAGACTAAAGTGCAGATTACAGTCTCCTCCTAAAATTACAACTTACAGTCTCCTCCTAAAATTTAGGAAAGAAAATTAACCTAGATAATTAAGGAAATTAAAAATAAACATGTAATACAATCCAAATATCCAAAAATAACTCCCTCAAATTCCTAAATGTAGTCTATTTATTCCCAAAAATCGTTTGGATCACAGTAGGCTGCTAGGTCAGATTTGCGTATGAAACAGACTTCTTGAATTAGTCTTGTACTGCTGACATCTTTCTAGCCTTGCCCAAAGCTAAAACATGGTTCTGCCAAAATTAGCTCCATTTAACTCAAATTTGCTCCGAACAACCAGTACTGGCGCTCCAGCCCAGCTCTAATTAAATCCAAAATACATCATTCTCACCAATTGGGTCTTGCAGGATTGCAATTTGCAAGTGTAGGCGGAATTCAAGTGTAAATATGCAAAATCAAGCACTTAAAAAATTTTGTCACACTTATTCTCAAGTATGAATTAAATTATATAAACAAATCTGTCAAAAGTTCATCTACCTAAATTTTGACAACACTAAAATTTAATGCAAAAGAAAGTAAGAAAACGACAACTTCCTTTAGTTTCATATCAAAACATGATTTCCTCTGCAGACCTTTTTAAATAGAAACAACAAGAGAATTCATCCACTAACCTTTATATGTGTGTGTTTATATATATATATATATATATATATATATATATATATATATATATATATATATATATATATATATATATATATATATATATATATATATTGATTAAGAAATTTAATTACTTCAAAATAAGCTCACTCTGAATCCATTTCATTTTATTTATCATTTCTGCATTAATTTATCCACGTAAGAGTTGTCTCCAAATAACTTAATTATGGAGTTTAATATTGGTAAGTGTTGAGTATCTTGCATAAAAAATTTCGTAGAAACTATAAGAGTCTATAACTTGAAGTTATAACGACAGAGACAATTTTTGTTTGGCACTAAGTGAACCACAGTTAATAAATCTAATTCTATAAATCTAAAAATTTGGAAAATTCTTGTGGAACTTATATGATAACAACCGGTCTGTTAAGCCGTTCAACGATCCGGGATAAACCGAACACCTCAATCAAAGAGGGCCCGGAAAACCGACATAATGCTAAACTCCTCGGGAGTCTCTAGCCGAGCTATAGTCCGGCAACAGGCTAGCCCCGAAAATAATTCCACCACGTTGGACACGCAACCGCCACTAACCCACGTTCCCTCAAGATTCGTCTATAATGGGATAGTGGCCGGTAAAAACGGGAAACTCCCCCATTAGCTCCTGGAAATGCGGCAAGTCTACCTATAAAAGGAGCAAAGACAGGTATGAAAGATTGACTTGATTTCTTACCTTAAAAATCCCTTATCCTTTCACTCAGAATTATTAACTTGATCGTCGGAGACTCCCTTGTCGGAAACCTATCGATCCATTGCTTGCCTTTTTGCAGGTGTTCGTAATTGCCAGGGGTTTAAGGTGCATTTTTCCTTGTCATCATTTGGTGCGGTGAGCGTGGAACATGGACCTATTCCCAGATCTCAACCCAAACACTTCCCAGCCAGAAAACCAAACACCCAACACCACTATGCCAGGAATACTACAATTCCTCCCTCAACCCAATGATCCAGTCTCAGCTTCTCCAGCCACAACAATCCCGACCATCACTCCTAGCATTACCCCGCAAACGGCCCAATCACTCATCGCCGCGCTATCAGCAATTATGGCACAGGCTCAACCCCAGCCATCGCCCCCACAGAACACCAACACGCCTCACCTTTCTCAGCCCCCCGCTCGAAAAACCTCCACCCCAGCATTAACTCAAAACCCCAAGTCCACTATCACCCTAACTACCGAACAATTCAACCGCCTTTTGGACGACAGAATCCAGAGGCAACAAAACCGAACTACCCTTCAATACCAAGGCAGTTTCCGATCACCCCTCTCTCGCGAAATATTAGCCACCCCATTCCCCAACATTCGCCTCCCTCACCTCAAAACCTACAGCGAAAACACTGATCTCCGAGCTCATATCGACCAATTCCAGCACACTATGCTGGTCCTCACAGCCGACGACTCAGCCTTGTGCAAGATCTTTCCCCAAACCCTAGCCGACTCAGCCTAAATCTGGTTCCGAAACTTGCCATCACATTGTATTCAGAACTTCGAACATTTCAGCGACATGTTCATCGCCAAGTTCGTGGCTGCCATTCGCCCGAACAAGGTGTCAGCCGATCTCAACTTGGTGCATCAGGAAAAGGGGGAGGCACTACGCGCCTACGTGGAAAAGTTCAACGATGTAGCCATGGATATACAGAATCTGAACCTGGAGGTTGCCATTAATGCCCTAATCCGAAACACAAGGTGTTAGGATTTCAGCGACTCCCTAAGCAAGAAACCTCCGAACGACTTTATCGAGTTAATGTCTCGAGCACACAAGTACATCCGCATGGATGAGGCTCGGCATTTTCGCCATGCCTCCCATGGGTCATGGGCGTCTGAGAAGGAGGGTGGAGACCGCACAAGGTTCACTCGAGAAGGAGGAAATCCTAGCAAGGCAGACCAAAAGAGGTACCGAGGAGGCAGCTGGACCAACAGGTCATATGCAATCACCACTCCCCACCCAGGCAACAAAAAAGATGAAAGATTCACACCGCTAACGGCATCTCAGGAACGGATTCTATCTTGGTTAAAACAGAACGGACAGGTTAATTGGCCAAGACCCATGAGGGAAGATCCAAATCGAGATCAGAACCTCTATTGTGCTTTCCATCGAGACAAAGGTCACGAGATCGAAGAGTGCAGGCAACTCAAGCGGGAAATCGAGCATCTTGTTCGGAAGGGAGAACTTGCCCGATTCACAAAGCAAGACGAAAGAGGGAAAAGACAGAGGTCACCATCTCCTCAACCAAGCGAAACCAATAGCAGAAGGCGAACACCAGCCGAAATCATACATATGATTGCAGGAGGAGAACAACGAGACCATTCCCAAAAGAGGAAGTCCAAGGAGGTTATGTCCGTTGGCCGGAGAAAGAGCTCAAATACAGGCTTAATCCAATTTTCAGCGGCCGATGGGGCACATGTCCAGCATCCGCACATAGAGGCACTAGTAGTTGAAGCAGTCATTCAAGACTTCCTAGTTCAACGAATTCTGGTCGACACAGGGAGTGCGGTCAACTTAATAACAGCCAAAGCATACCGAGCAATGGAGATATCGAACAACAAGATCGAGGAAGTCAATGTCCCCCTTATTGGTTTGTTCGGAGTACCGGTTCGGGTAGAAGGGCTAGTTAATCTACCCATACAACTCGAAGACGAGGAGGTAGTTTATGCTTGCCGGGCAGATTTCATGGTAGTGGATATCCCGCTGTCTTACAACGTGATATTCGGCCGACCCCTACTGTGGGAAGTGGACGCCTGTATCTCCATGAAAAACTTAGTGCTTAAGATCCCTACAGAGGGAGGAGTAGCCATTTTGCGAGGAAGTCAGAAAATGGCTCGGGAAACATACTTGACCATGCTCAGGGGGGCTAATCAAGGCCTGCCCCTTGACGCGATAGATGTACCAGAAAAAGAAGAATGGAGGGCGGAGCCTGTAGAAGTGCGACAGGTAGTCGAGCTAGAGCCAGGCAAGAAAATTCAAATATCTGCAGGAAAGACAGGTGCGGAAAAAGAAGCTCTACTCTCAACCCTCAGGGAGTTTATGGATGTTTTTGCCTAGAGAACCTCGGACATCCAAGGGGTCAAAAAAGACTTAGCTGTTCACTCACTGAATGTCCGGCCAGAATGCAAACCAATAAAGCAAAAGAAGAGGAATCATGCCCCAGAGAGACAGATAGCCATTGAGCAAGAGACGGCAACTTTGCTTGACAGTGGTTTCATTAGGAAGATATTCTATCCAGATTGGCTGGCAAATGTGGTCCTAGTCCGAAAAAGCAGCGGCAGGTGGAGGATGTGTGTTGATTTCACCGACCTTAACAAAGCATGCCCGAAGGACTGCTATCCACTGCCAAACATAGACACACTAGTGGACTCAATAGCGGGGTTTGAAGAATACGCCTTCCTCGACGCCTCGACAGGCTACCATCAGATCCCAATGGCCCGCACAGATGAAGAGAAAACGGCGTTCATCACCCACAGGGGAACCTACTGTTATCGGGTCATGCCTTTCGAGTTGAAAAATGCAGGGGCCACTTACCAAAGGCTGATGAATAAGCTGTTCGCCGGATCATTTGGGGAGAAACATGGAGATTTATGTGGACGACATGATTGTCAAAAGCCGAGCTTCAAAAGACATATGCACCGAGCTGAAGGAGACCTTCCAAAAACTTCGAGAATCAGGCCTAAAACTCAACCCCGAGAAGTGTGCCTTTGGGGTCCAGTCCGAAAAATTCCTGGGCTACATGATATCGAAGAGGGGGATCGAAGCAAACCCAGAGAAGATCAAAGCGATCGTAGCCATGAACCCGCCTAGAACAGTACGGGAAGTCCAAAGGCTGAACGGAAGGATAACAGCTTTGGGTAGATTCATTTCATGCTCGGCGAAACGTTGTTTGCCTTTTTACCGAGCCATCCGAAACCTCAAAAACTTTGCCTGGACGGAAGAATGCCAATAGGCATTTCAGGCCTTAAAGCAGTTCCTCTCAACACCACCCCTGCTCAGCAGGCCATTAGCGGGCGAAGTCTTATACCTCTACCTGGCCATCTCAACTGGTGCAGTTGGTTCAATGCTGGTCCGAGAAGAGGATGGCCAACAGTTCCCCATTTACTACACCAGCAAAGTACTTCGAGGAGCCGAACTAAATTACCCCATCCTGGAGCAGCTGGCCCTCGCACTCATCACAACAACAACAAAGCTCCGACCGTACTTTCAGGCCCACACAATTTCGGTACGGACAAACACAAACTTAAGGAAGGTGTTACAAAGGCCAGAATGTTCGGGTAGATTAACAGAATGGGCAGCCCGTCTGGGAGAATTTGATGTTCGGTTTGAGCCACGAACATCCATGAAAGCACAGGTGTTAGCTGACTTCGTTGCCGAGTTACATGAACCTATTCCAGAACCAGAGAAAGTATCGTGGAAACTGTATGTCGACGGAGCCTCGAGTTTAGAGGGAGCAGGGATCGGAATAATTTTGACGAGTCCATCGTTAATCAAGATCCGAGCCATGGCACACCTGACCTTTCCGGCCTCCAACAATGTGGCAGAGTATGAAGCCCTTTGTTATGGGCTGCAGTTAGCAAAAGAAATAAATTCGGACAACCTAGAAATATTTTCTGATTCTCAATTGGTAGTCAGTCAACTGAAGGAAAACTTCGAAGCTAAAGATCGATCAATGATCCGTTATAAAGAGTTAACCTCTTCCCTATTGGCCGGGCTTGAGGGAAAGGGGGCAGCTTGGTCCATTACTCAAATACCCAGATCAGAGAACACAGAAACAGATACTCTCGCAAAGAAAGCTAGTATCAACAGCTCGGCTGACACTTCAGACATTATTTCCATCATTATCTCGCGCCCCCACCTATGACACCTATCAGGTTCAGGTCCAGGGGCCAATGGAAGGTTGGCGCTTACCCATTTATCAATACTTGGAGTCAGGAACTTTGCCAGAGGACCGAACCCAAGCCTAGAGAATAGTTCAGAAATCGAGCTTATATGCTGTGATGGACAACAAGCTGTACAGGAGATCCTTCTCCAATCCGTGGTCTTTATGTGTGAGCAATGAAGAGGAGAACTACATCCTCAAAGAAATTCATGAAGGCATATGCGGGGCTCATGAAGGCGCACAAGCCCTAGCTCGGAAAGCTCTTTTACAGGGGTACTATTAGCCGACCATGGAAGCTAATGCTAAGACTCTGGTCCAAAGATGCGATAAATGCCAAAGGTTTGCAAACATTCCACACCAAAGCTCGGCAAAGCAGAAACCAATCCATAGCCCGTGGCCTTTCGCTCAGTGGGGCATTGACATACTGGGCCCTTTTCCCTGAGCAACAGGACAGAGGCGGTTCCTGGTGGTAACGGTGGACCACTTTACCAAATGGGTGGAAGCAGAGCCACTTTCAACCATTACACCGGCGAACATTCTCAAGTTCCTTAACAAAAACATCATAACAAGGTTCGGTATCCCCCACTCAATTATATCTGATAATGGCAAATAGTTTGATTGTCAGGCTTTCAAGAGCTTCTGCTCGGAGCTCAAGATTCAGTTGAACTTCACCTCGGTTTACCATCCGCAATCCAACGGGATGACCGAAGTGACGAATAGGACTATCTTATCCGGACTCAAGAAAAGGCTTGAAAGTGCCAAAGGCTTGTGGACCGAAGAGCTCAACAACGTGCTATGGGCCTATCGAACATCGCCCCGGTCAACAACATGAATGACACCATTCGCACTCACATACGGCACTGAAGCAGTCATTCCTTGTGAGATAGGGATCCAAGGAGTCCGAGCATCTTCCCCCAACGTAGAGAACAACGTGGGTCTGATGTATAATTTAGATCGGCTCGAGGAAAGGAGGGAATACGCCCAGATACGTTCTGCGGCATACAAGCAGCGCATGGCGGCTTACCACGACCGTAGGATCAGGCCACAGTCCTTCAGAGTCGGGCAAATGATACTAAAAAAGGTTGTGTCGGCTTCCACATCGGCAGGAGTTGGCAAGCTGGATCCCAACTGGGAAGGGCCTTACATAGTCCGGGAAGCCAGTCAGAACGGGGCCTACAAGCTTGAAGACGCCTCAGGAAAATGACTCCCGCACTCCTGGAATGGATTCAACCTCAAACCATACTATCAGTAGCATGGCACACATCACGCCATACTTTGTAATGGTTCATGCTTCATCTTCTTTAATTTTTTATCGTGTCATTGTTTCTTATTCTTTATCGCAATCGATTGCCACGATGTTTTATCCTCATGGCAAGTACGGCAGATGTTTCTGCCTGCCGGACACAAGATTAATGAACAACATATTCTTTGCAAAACACTTTGTCAAATTTATAACAGGATGTATCCGCAGGCTCGGTAATTTTGCCAAAATTGCCTTATTATTAAATCAAGTTCGGCACCATCCGCCGCTAAACTCACCAACAAGGCTAAGTATGCCTATAGTTACAAGGCTCGGCAATTTCGCCAAAATCGCCTTATCATCAAATCAAGTTCGGCACCATACGCCACTAAACTTGCCAACAAGGCTAAGCATGCCTATAGTTACAAGGCTCGGCAATTTCGCCAGAAACGCCTTATCATCAAATCAAGTTCGGCACCATACGCCGCTAAACTTGCCAACAAAGCTAAGTATACCTACGGTTAAATGGCTCGGCATCTCCGCCAAAATAGCATAATCACTGAATTAAGTTCGGCTCTATTCGCCGCAAAACTTAATTTGCAAAATTAATTTCATTAAAGGCCGAGGCTTGGAATCATCGTCTTTAAAGCCCGACCCACTAATAATGCTCAATCTCCGTAAGGCCACAGTCAGCCAGGTGTTCCGAATCCCTTGCGCCGAAGTCCCGGACTAAAGGTACGCATCAAGCCGCACTCACTATTTAAATAGCCCTTTCCTCGGGCAGTGTCTTTATTTGATTAAATACGATTTGGCGATTATATGTTATACCGAAAAACCGATCTTAGGTTAATTAAACCGAACACGAATAGCAAATTTAAAACATAAAGAGAAGGGAAAAAGCTCGAATTTTTATTAATGGTAAAATGTATTACAATGAGTTAGTCCTCATCTGGATACACGTCATCCAGGAAGGACAGGTCGAGATCGGGATATCTCTCCTTTACAGTTACAGAAATTTTAGTGCTAAACGCCATGCACTTCTCCGCCAAAGCTTCAGCATCTTTCTCCTCCCGAGCCTCCTCTCTCTTCGCCCACTCGGCCTCTTTCTCCTTGTATCGGTCGAGTTTCGCTTGTAGAGCGGAATTGGACTCCTTTTCCGCAGTCAAAGCAACCTCCAGCTCGGCCACCTTCGTTGCAGCTTCTTCAACTTTCTCTTTGGCCTTGCGAGCTCCTTTCATGGCCTGCTCGTGGACTTCACGAGCCTTCTCCTCAACCTCGCCCATCCTAGATCTAATGGCGACAAAGCAGGAGTCGGCCCGGCGACGCTTTGCGATCAGATCGTTCATTTTTGCGATCGTCGCACCAATCAATTGGGAGCCCTACAAAACTCAAAAAATATGTGTGTAAAGGGGTTCTTAAAAAAAAGAACAGTACGGACGAGTACGAACTAGCTACCTCGAGATGATGCCTCTTTAACCGCTCAGCCAAATGCTCGGCATTCAAGGCGGTGAGAGGAGCAACTTCCTTCGGCACACATGACGCCACATGCACGAAGCTGCTGAAATCTGCATCCTAGGAGGAGTATTTATCCCCCATGGCCTCCCAAAACTCGTGGATTTCACTGATGACGGTCCGGAGCTCTCTCGTCTCCCTATCTTCACGGCCTCGGATCTCGGAGGGCGCAGCAACACCAGCCTCGGCAACCGGAGTCCCGCACGGCTCAGCAACTGGAGTCCCCGAGACCTCTACGGTGGTTGCCACCGTCGGAATTTCAGGAGGAGGGTTCACCTCCTCCTCCACGACCACGGGCGTGCTTGATGAACCGGCGGCAAGCTTCTGCCTTTTTTCCCTTATAATCTCCGCAGCTCGGCCATCTTCCTCATAGCTGCAAATAGAAAACAAATTAAAACAACTCATCAGTATCATAGAATAGGAAAGCATCGAACACTACCTTTTCTGGGACGAGAAACCAACTCCGAACCGCAAGGACCCAGTAGATTCTTCAAGTCCCACTTGTCCCGGGCCAACTCCCTCCAACGAGATAGGATCAACTCTTCTTCGTCAGAAAGCCACAAATTACCGTCGTTACGGTTTGTGTATCTCCCCCATGTTGTGCACACTTGGAAGTCAGCTCGCACTCTCTCCACCAGGAGAACCGATCCTTCCACTTTTTAAAGGACTACGGATTCCCTGTAGACACCCCATACCCGGGCCGAGCTTGTATGTAATTGTGGTCCTCGGTGCCCGCTCGGAGACCGACCACATGTGTTGCTCGGAACAAGTTCAAGGTGAGCTCTATGCCCTGTTCCACGGCCCAAATTTGGAGTGCGGATAGAGTCCGCCAAGCGTTGGGGTGGAGTTGCCCGATAGCCATCTCGAAATATCTTAGCACACTCACCTCGAAGCTCGTCAAAGGGAGGCGAACACCGGCCTCCAGTTGTGCCTCATAAATTGCTGTCTTCCTCTTGTTAGCAAATTCGGTGTTCGCCCTCTGTGAGGTGCTGGGTTGGCTAGCAAAATAATCAGGCTCTGAAGTTAGTTGGGCAAGGAGAGAGCCGAGCTCCTCCTCTTTAACTGTTGAGCCTATGCTCCCCACTCCAGGTAGTCGGCGAGGAGCTTTCTTCTTAGATGAGGTGGCAGTCCGACTTGTATCGACAGGCTGTACCCCCTCACTGGAGGAAGAACATCTACTCATACCCGGGACACTGCCACTAGGAGCATCCCCATTGGCCCTGATTCCCTCACTCAAAGATCTCTCCGAACTCATGGCAAAAAAGATAAAACGAAGTACAAAAAGTTAAGAAGAAGGATGGGAAACAAACCTGGTAAAAATAAACACAAAATGTTGCGAGAAGGAGGCAACAACTTCGACGCTCCAAAGCGACAAACACAGACGAGAAAGCAGAAAAGGAAGGCAATGAGCGAAAGCGAAAATGAAGAATGGAAGGGGAGGATTATATAGGATGTTGCGATGAATCTGAGCCGTACACGTGGCGGAGGATCCGCATTTAGAATAGCGTGTTTAAAGCTGCACACTCAGATCGAGACACCACTAGTCGTTACACACAGTAAAGTAGCCGTTACCCCCGGTAAAATAGGGAGCTATAAATGCACTCTAACAAATACACGCGTGAGAAACGGTGTCATCCTGTAAAAGCGCGTATGGTAAGGCAGCCCTGCCATACACCCCCCAGCACCTGGTCACATATGCCGACCTATGTGACCGAACTTCAGATCAAAGTTCGGAAATCACTAAAAACTCAGGCTGCCATACCAGCTCATTCGGCACAGCCGCCACGAGCTCGAATCCGGCATTACTAGGTAAACTTGTTCGGCGATTATCCGCCAATTGCGGACATAAATGTCGCTCTCTGGGGGGGGACTTATGATAACAACCGGTCTGTTAAGCCGTTCAATGATCCGGGATAAACCGAACACCTCAACCAAAGAGGGCCCGAAAAACCGACCTAATGCTAAACTCCTCGGGAGTCTCTAGCCGAGCTATAGTCCGGCAACAGGCTAGCCCCGAAAACAACTCCACCACGTTGGACATGCAACCACCACTAACTCACGTTCCCTAAAGATTCGTCTATAATGGGATAGTGGCCGGTAAAAACGGAAAACTCCCCCCATTAGCTCCTGAAAATGCGGCAAGTCCACCTATAAAAGGAGCAAAGACAGGTATGAAAGATTGACTTGATTTCTTACCTTAAAAATCCCTTATCCTTTCACTCTGAATTACTAACTTGATCGTCGGAGACTCCCTTGTCGGAAACCCGTCGATCCATTGCTTACTTTTTTGCAGGTGTTCGTAATTGCCAGGGGTTTAAGGTGCATTTTTCCTTGTCATCATTATAGATGTTGTATGGTTTCAGATAATGATCGTAGACTTCAAATTGATCTATCCAAGTGGAACTGCTACTGCTCACCTTATCAACAGCTTCCACACCCCTCAGGGTGCTAACTTAGCAAAGTAAGAATTGGAATTAATTCATTCTCATTAGATTTTATAACAACTAAAATGAAACATAATCATTGTCTGTTCCTTTTTATATTATAGGAAACAAGTAAAGGAATTGGGCAAGTTCTTCTCTTTCAGCTTCTTGTGGGGTTTCTTTCAATGGTTTTTCACTGCTCGAGAAGACTGTGGATTTGTAAACTTCCCTACTTTTGGTCTCCAGGCCTATAAATACAAGTACTTATCTTCTTCTCTCTTTCCTCCATTTCAAATAACAAATTATTAAATGCTCTTCTAATATTTTTTATTTTTATTTTTTGCCAATGCTTGTTTAAAGGGATAAAAGTGATTTTTATCCTTAAATTATTTGAAATGGGGAGTTTTTTATAATTCTAAAAATATATTAATTTTGCCCTAAACTTATCAATTGGGAAAAGTTTACTCCTGAAATAGATATGGCATGTGACATTAAGTGATTGCTTTTAGATTAAGGATAAAACCACCCAATTTCGTAAGGTTCGACTAAAAGAAAGTTGTTCTATTTCGAATATTTGAGGGTTAGTGGAGATTTTTTATGATTATTTTTTTTTTCTGGAGTGCAGATTTTATTTTGATTTGTCTGCTACATATGTTGGTGTTGGAATGATCTGTCCATATCTAATCAACATCTCTATGTTAGTTGGAGCAATTCTATCATGGGGTGTAATGTGGCCTCTCATAGAAAATAGAAAAGGCCATTGGTATTCAGCTGATCTTAGTCCAAGCAGCCTCCATGGCCTACAAGGTTACAAGGTACAAGCCTTTCTTTTCATAATACTCAACAACTTGAAGATGATCCTAATTGCCACTTGCTATTGTATAAAAAAAATTAAAAAAAAAGTCTTATAAATTCTTTCAGGTGTTCATAGCCATAGCTATGATACTTGGTGATGGAGTATATAACTTCTTCAAAGTGCTTGGCCGCACACTGTTTGCTCCGTACAAACAATTGAATGCTAAAGACACCATCCTTCCAGTTGCCAATGGTGCATCTTCTGGTAATTCTGTAGCTGCATCTTATGATGATCAACGACGAGCAGAAATATTTATTAGAGAACAAATCCCATCATGGGTTGCAATTGCTGGATACATAATTACAGCAATTATCTCTATAATCACAGCTCCCAACATCTTTCACCAACTCAAGTGGTACTACATTGTAGTCATATACATGATCGCGCCTGTTCTAGCCTTCTGCAATGCTTATGGGTGTGGGCTAACAGATTGGTCATTGGCATCTACATATGGGAAGCTAGCAATCTTCGTGATAGAAGCATGGGCTGGAGCTGCTAATGGTGGGGTTCTAGCAGGTTTAGCCGCCTGCGGTGTGTTGATGAGCATTGTCTCTACTGCATCTGACCTTATGCAGGATTTCAAGACAGGTTACATAACATTAGCTTCACCAAGATCAATGTTTGTTAGCCAAATTATTGGAACTGCAATGGGTTGCGTAATATCTCCCTGTGTTTTCTGGCTTTTCTAAAGGCATTTCATAATATGGGTGTTCCTGATTCAGAATATCCAGCTCCTTACGCTCTCGTGTATCGAAACATGGCAATACTCGGGGTTGAAGGCTTCTCAGCTTTACCAAAGAACTGTCTCACACTGTGTTACATATTCTTCATAGCAGCCATAGCCGTGAATGCCTTGAGAGACGGGGTTGGAAGGAAGATAGCTCGGTTTATTCCAATTCCAATGGCAATGGCAATTCCTGTCTATATTGGAGGATATTTTGCCATTGATATGTGTGCTGGTAGCTTGCTATTATTCATTTGGAGAAGGGTTAACAGGGCAGAGGCAGAGGCATATGGACCTGCAGTGGCTTCTGGCTTGATTTGTGGGGATGGGATTTGGACTTTGCCCAGCTCTATACTGGCTTTGGCTGGTGTGCAACCACCAATCTGCATGAAATTTCTCTCCAACAAGCAAAATTCAAGGGTTGACACTTTCTTAGGATCCTAAGAGTTTTAATCTCCATTTAATTTTCGCTCGTTCTTTTCATGTTTTCAACTACTTCTGCACTTTGTGCTTCTCTGCTGTTATTTCTGTATTAATTAATTAATTAATTAGTGCTTTACTCCATATTTTTCTCAACTTTTAGAATTTTGTTTCGCAGTCTAGCCATGCATCTACTCAAAATTCAACAACTTTTCACCAAGCTAATAATATCTGAGTTCTCACTTGACAGTGAGGGGTTAACATTAAGCTTAATAAGAAAATTTTTAATAATATGTTAAAATATTAAATGTACTATAATGAAGTTTATCTTTTCTATATTTTTTTTCCTCTTCGTTATAATATTTATTACTAAAAATAGTACAAAAAAAAAAAAAAGAGATTCGATTTGAACATGGAAATGTACACTTTTCTTCTAATGTCATATTATACTTAAACATAACAAAAAATAAATAAATATAAATATAACATTATTTCAGTTAATATGTTTTGTTCTTCTTAATGAATGAATTTTCGAGAAAATCTGGCAATGGGTTGGATTTTTGGGGGTATTCTATCCGATCGAACCCATTTCGTCTTATTCGAACCTGCAATAAATGGTTGGAAAAGAGTACAGATATTAGTAATAAGTTCGGTCATGGGTAGGAAAAGAGTACAGATATTAGTAATAATTTCGGTCATGGGTAGGAAAAGAGTACAGATATAAGTAATGTTATTTTATGAATTTCTTTATTTCATATTTATTTTGGAATAACAGACTTGTAATTTTGCCTTGTATTTTGAGGAAAAAAATATTTATTGTAATTATTAATGTTTTTGTTGCGATTTAATTGATGGATAGTAAACCGAATATTTAAACTGGTATCCGATCATAACGGGTATTTTAGAATTTGGGCTCAACAATAGTAAACTATTGGTAGTTCATTATTAATGTTGTGTTGGGTTCGAACTAATTGAAAGAGCTAAACTATGAGTCTCGGGCCGCGGTCCATTTGCAACATCTATTTTGAGTTGGTTCTGGTTAAATAATGCCAGAGCTATCTCCAGTTGTTTATCTTGTATTAGGGGAAGGTTTAAAAATTAAAAGTTAACGAAACCATATATATATATATGCACGGGGTTTCAATGGTCATTGCAGATTTTCAACTCCAAGCCGCGAAAATTAAGTACTTAATGCACATGAAAAAGGACGTGTGTTGCGATGCGGACATGCATGCACACAGACTGTGGAATATTGGACCATGAAAAATTTCACCCATATGGATCAGCCAGTATTATATTAACTAAATTTGTAAATACAATTTCTATATGAAAATAGCAGTATTTAAGTTCGAATATTATATGATGTGAACCTATTGACTGTGTTCTTTTCAATACCAGTCAATTTGTTTTGCTTGCATTTATAGAAATATCCTGTCTCATCCTGTCAATTATAGACTTTTTCTTTATATTAATTTAATCCATAAAATTTGTATAGACAGTGTACGTATTAATTAGTTACTATTGTTTGTATTTTGCCGGTAAATAGTTTATTTGAATTTTAAAATATTTAACATATTTTAACAAAAAAATATAATAATTTTATTTTCAACTCTACAGAAGAAAATAATATCATTCTTAATATATGGAGCAAGTTAATATTTCAACCAAGTTTATTTGACATCTTTCAAACAAATAAAAAGTAAGAGAAGAATTACAATTGCTCTTTATAAGAGTTAGAACGGTGATGAAAAAAAAGTGTGAAGGATTTTAATATTTTTTTTTATTACAATAGACATTATTATGCTCTTGTAAAAAAAAGCACGATTATTATTATTATGTAAATTTAATAAAATATTTTAATATTTTTTCACTTGTAATATTTTTTATTTAATAAAATATTTTAATATTTTTTCACTTGTAGATAATTCAAAGATGTCGACATATACTAACTTTTATTTACACATGAGAGGAGAAATAAGTGTTGGAGCGACGGATTTTCAATATGACGTATTTGGTTCAAATGCCATTACAAAAGAGAATAAAAGTTAAAAGTAATCCGACTTTTGCTGAATTGGTCCATAAAATTCACGTAAAATTAGGTTTAGGTATCAATGTTGTGATTTATAGATTTATTTACATCGAGAATCCTTATGTTGAACATCTGTCGATTTGGCAGAAGACTATGACATATATGTAATTTATGATAATTTGAGTAGATATGATGAATACAACTTGGTAAAATTAATTATTATAGTTGGTGAGGGATGTGTAGGAGCTAGTCGACCCATATATGCACACGGATATCAATTTACAAGTGAGGCATTGCAAAGAGAAAATATTGAGGCAGGTAATCATCAATTGCTTAATGAAATTGGTCCTAGTCAGCCTACACAGTCCTTTAGTTTTCAAGATATTGAAATGTTCTCTCAATATAATTTTATTAGAGATGCATTATAGAATTTAGATGAAAACGCCCAATGACGATCTTATAGCCATTAAGGTGATGGAGTTTTTAGTTAGCCAAGATAGTCTATAAGTTGATGGGATGGTGACTTACTTGGAACGTAGAATAGTGTTAGTTTAGGATAAGGTTAATTATGCTGATCAGTTACTAGATGCCTACTGCTAGGATGAGTCAATTCAGACAGTCAATTAGTCAAAGGGTTGGTAATTTTTTTAGTAAATCACTTTTTGGAAACAAATCGGGAAGTTGTTCTACTAAGAGGAATTTTATTGAGGGAATACGTGCAGAGCCAAGTCATGTTACAGAATTCAATAGTCAGTGCCGTTCAATTTTCCATGTTCTAGATGTCAGTCAATGGCATTTTGTTTCCAATGTACCTGCTGATAGTCAACAACATTCTATTTCTCATGTTCCTACTAACAGTCAATGCCAGTCTATTTCCCATATTCTAGATATCAATCAACAGCTTTCTGTTTAATATGTTACAGATGTAGCTCTTAGTCAACATTGGTAGTCTTTTAATAGAGGAAATGTTGATTTATTATGTGACACCATTTTTGGCAACACTCAAAATATGGATGCAAATAAAGAGACAAGCTATAATTTAACTACCGTAAATTATGGAAATGAATCGTTAATTAATTTGGGAGACGATGAAGATTTTGAAGATGTTCCAATGTACAATGATTATGCATCGTCTAATGATGATGTAGAAGTAGAAATTGTCAACATGAATGCAAATAATGATGGCGAGGATTTTGATCATACTGAATATGCCAGTCCATTAGCATCCATGCATCTAATTGAGGTGGCAGGCGAGGCTAACTTTGTGTTCCTATTGGAGCATTACTCAGAAATTGATTTCAATGAATCCCAAGTTGATATTTCTAAAGATGTTCACTTTAAGAATCAGGACGGTGTGTTTGAGTTATCGATCGGCTTTGATTTTCACAATAAGGATGAAGTAAAATCTTGCATGAAAAAGTATTCAATAATGAGAAATGTGGATTTGAGAGTTGTTGAACCTAAACCATATCACTAGATTGTGTGGCATGCTAAGGCTGATGATGGCTGTAGATAGAGGTTAAGAGCAACCAGAAAAGGAACTAGTCCTTTTTGAACTATCACAAGATTTCAGGGACCACATTCATACCTTGCTGCTAATGTATTAATGGATCATTGACAACTGGGCTTTCAAATTTTTCATAATTGCATCATGGGCATGGTAAGTAAACAACCAAACCTACCTATTGATATCATTATTGCGGTTGTTAAGCAACAATTTAATTTTGAATTATCATAAGGCTTGGTACGCGAAGACGAGAGCAATACAATGTATATTTGGTAATTATATTGAGTCTCATCAAAGGTTGCTAGGTTTCTTAATTACTTTACAATGTACACTCCTAAAACTATTTATGAGTTTGTGGTGCAAGAAATGCAAGACCCCGCTGTGAAGTAATTTTAATGGGTTTTTTGGAGTTTTAAACTGGCCATAGATAGATTGGCTCATTGTAAGCCGATTCTATTGATAGATGGTACCTTCTTGACTTGAAAATGAAGGGATATCACATGGCATATACATGAAGAACACGTAGCAGAAAAGTAAAAATGTTGATCATTCATGCCACGCAATGTACGACATAGAATTAAAACATGCAATTTTAGAGTTTTAAAACTTACAAGCTTGGATGCTCTTCAAAACTTGATTTTTACAATGGTAAATATATAAGATAGACTTATAAACTTCAGATCTGGAACACCAATGCCAAAGGAGCAGCCTTTGCGCCACACCACTCTATAGTCACACACACACTTTCAAAGATAGCATAAAAACAAGAGTGCTAGCTCTATGATTGTGTATTCGGCAATGGGAATGGTTTAAAGCCACAAGATGTGATCTTATTCTTCCTTTAGGTTGCTATTGCTGCCCAAGAACACAAGAGAACAAGAAAGAGTTCTTTCCCCTTGAGTAATTCGGCCAAGAGAGAAAAAAAGCAAAACAGCTAGCTCTTTTATTCTTTTAATTCATTAATATATATCACTTGTTTTAGGTCAAGTGTGAATGCCGAAATTAAGTAGTAATTTTAGCCTCCATTACTTCCTAATTAAGAGATATATCTTAATTTAAATTCTATTAGAATTTAAATTCAATGGCGTTAGTCATTTAATAAAAACAAACTTACTTATTTAAGGTGATTAGTTGCCCAATTCAACTAGAATTCCTAGATTGAATTTTGGCTACATTAATTCCCTCTCAAGTATTATATTTTGATTAAATACAATTTAGATTTAATACTCAATTAACTTAATTATACATAGATAATTAATCAATTGAAATTAAATCTAGCACATGCCAATAAATTTCTCTCGTGACCAACTGTTAACAGATTTTCCTAAAACAACAAGTTGTTTAAGGCAAAATAATAGTTCAACAGATTTACTTTAAACAGCTAGTTGTTTAAGGCAAAAACTTTGTTTGACAGATTTGCCTTAAACAGCTAGCAGTTTAAGGCAAAATCGGAGCTAAATAGATTTGCCTAAAACAGCAAGTTGTTTTAGGTAAAAAAACCTATTTAACAGATTTGCCTAAAATAACAAGTTGTTTAAGGCAAAAATCTATTTACCCATTGCATACATTAATTTAACTTTAAATAAAAGTCCAAATTAATTCCCAATACACTATTTAAATATTTTAAGTCCAATGCTTTATGTGTGATCTTATAGGTCCATTTAATATTGAAAATAAATTAATAAATTAATTCAAAGGCTATATATATTCTTTAGCAAGATATTATAGCATTCCAAATTAAATAAAAATGCAAATGACATTTGGTGACCTAATATAATTTTGCATAGTCCCTTACCCTTAAATATCAGAATTAATATAAGGCATGGAATTAGTCATCCTTATATATACTAATTCCTTTCTTGATATTTCAGTGACACTAAACTCTTAGATAAATAATGATTACTCATTATTTCATCTTAGTATGGCCATACAATTCTCAGTTCACTAATCAAGTGGCCGATGATATTTTTTCTCTTATCGAGAGGGGTAATTCCTTCACTTCTCTCATGCTCTCTAACATGGATCATTGCATACCCAAGCATACCCATACTTGTCATCCTATTACGAGCACGTTAGGTGTATATCAAAGTACACAGTAATTCATAAAGAGTTTCATAGAGATTTTAGGTCTAAGAACTCCGATGTAAAACTTATACATGAGAAACACTTATGACTTGTACCATGTAGTGTTCTCACGAACGGATTGAATCCAGATACTATGTTCTAAACATGTATCTATGATCTTTGATTGACACTCCAGTCCTTATGATCTGTAAGACATAACTCAAATTATCAGAGAGAGCATACTAGTCTTAATTCATTTGTTATTCCTATAATAATGACTGACTAGAGATATTTAGAATGAAGTCTCATTTGTTTCAAGGTCTTACAACCATGTGCCTCACACATGATAACTTAAATTGAAAAAACATTCTTAGATAGTTCTATCAATTGTTATGCACAGGAATACAATAGATAAAAAAATGCCTCATTTATTAACTTAAGTGTTTTATAACAATGCATTGGGGCTAGGGCTTACACTAACAGAAAATTCCAATAGACACTTCTTATTGCAAGCTTAGTTGATGGTAACAAATGTTATTCCCAGTTGCTTTTGCTGTTGTTGAGTCTGAGAATAAATATAGTTGGGCTTGGTTTATGTCCATGCTTAGGAAGCATGTCACTTAACGTGTCAGCATTACAGTAATTTCTGATTGATATTCTGGTATAATGGCAGTATCTTGGGATGAAAGAAGTGGGTGGAAAGAACCTTTTTCCTTTTATAGGTTCTGTTTATGGCAATTTGTCAGCATCTATAACATGCACCACAGGAATGCAATAATAAAAAATTTGCTTTACAAGGCTAGTAAGAGTAAAAAATTTCAATATTATTTATTTAAATCAATTAAAATAATGTAATAATATTCCATATTTGTGTAGGTGTACAATTTCAAAGGTGCAAGTTTAAGCAGCTGATGGACAATATCAAAGACCTTGATCAATATACCTATAACTAGGAAATAAGGATATCACTAGAGCGTTGGATACTATTTGAGGATGGTGGTTATCAATATGATCATGCGACTATAAATATTGTTGAGAGTGTCAACAGTGCTTTGAAAGGTGTTCGTATGATGCCAATTATTGCAATCATTAAACATATTATTGCTCATTTGGTAAAATTTTACAATCAGCAGAGGGCTATATACATTACTGAAATGGCCCAAGGCTTGAGGTTCATACCTCGATGTGTCGAAATAATAAGCAAGTGTGCTAATATGGATCAATGTCACATGGTGATTGATTACAATAATCGGTATAAATTGTATAAGGTAATATTATGTAGAGCATCAGAGGTAAACATTAAGCTCGATACATATATATTAAGTCTTGAGAAATGTGAATGGATGTGTGGTAAGTTTCAGGGAACAAATATCCCTTGTTCACATGTAATTACATCTTGCATGCATAGGCATATCGATATGTTCCAATTTATACATAATTGTTACAACATCACTGAGGCACATAAATGTTATAATGGGTAATTCAACCCTATAGGGCACAAAGCATACTGGCCTAAGTATCACATTTTAAAATTGGTTCCTGATATGGAGTTATGGAGAAAGAAAAGTCGCCCAAAGACAACTTGCATAGGAAACAAGATGGATAGGCGAGAAAAGGATAATATCACTCGTTGCAGCAAGTGTGGTAACGTTGGTCATAATAAAAAAAACTTGCAGAAGTGATGTCAAATCGTCTAGTAAATATTTCAGAGCTTGACAATTGCATATACAAAGTAAATTTTGTATATTTAAGTTATTAAATTTTATTGATGAGTTTGTCAATTTATTCTATTCTTCATTATGTTGACAAAATTCATGAAATAAATTGTGTAACTATAAATAGTCACATATCAAATTAAAATTGTAGTTAAATTAATATCACAAAATAAAAAAAGGTGCAATGAGAAAAAAATAATAACATAAATAACATAAATAATTATGTTGAAACATAATCTATCCAAATAGTTTATATTATTGACAAATAATCGAACAGTCAAAACCTTCTATTGCGAGTCGAGGTGGTATGCCTATTTGTTTGATTATCCGTATCATCAATATTTGGATATTGCGGCAATGGAATGACATCCCTAAAACCTCTATTGTACAATGGTTGGTTGACTAAACCCTGAATATTGACTAGATTTGGGTCACTAAAAGTTCATTGAAAAAAATCATCATATTGCATTGGTGGGCCCATTTGGGCATATAAATCATATCATGTTGCATAAAAGGGATTATTTGGGCATATAGATTGTACTCATGTTGCATTAGTGGGCCCATTTGGGCATATGCATCGTACTCATGTTGCTTTCCTAAAGATAAATTGATGTTTAAATCAATATTTAATCTAGATGACCCCGCTTCAAAGTTATTACATATAGATGGGATGGCTGTAGTATTAAATAACTATTACTGACTAATTGAAGACAAAATGAAAGAATTAGAAGTGTCTTAAGGAATATATACCCACTGCAATGGTTTAGGACTTTAGTGCACTGTAGGTGGAATAGGAATAGATTTAATTGTAGAATGTCTTTCTTCCATTCCTCTCTTACTGTGTCTAGATTGACAAAAATCCTTATAAGGAATCATCATCGGGGGAATCTGTACAGTGTCAGGAATAGGTTGTCGAGGATAATCAGTTGATTGCCTATTAATAACACTAATAACATCTAATATACTCTCTAATGCCAAACACATACTAACACTTGCATTGAATGATGAACCAATATTGGTGTGCCTAATTTGTTCGGCGTAGTTAGGCTATAAACCAAATAAATAAATTTTTTATAAATTATCAATATAATTACTAAAATATATAAATAATAATATAAAATCATACTGATGCACCAATGGAAGCTCTAATCGTGGTTATTTGTTGTCTGATCCATGGTGTAAACCATTACATATTCTGTGACCTCAGATGTAAAGGTGCATGAAGAGGACCCATAATAACACGAGTATATTAAATATTCCACTTATAAATAAAACTTGAAAATTTTCCCAATTTGATCAGTGTGTCCCCTTAAATAGATTGAGTGCACCCTATAATCATATTGTGGAGGGAGTGGGATTGGTTGATCTATTCCAAATTGCCTTAGATATTGATTGGGATGGTACTACTTGATAATATGAAAATATATGAGTGGCACAATTGAAGTCCAAATGGCATTTCCATTTCTACAAAAAATTTGGTAATAAGTGCAACACATTCTTGTAGGGCTCCCAATCCATCTAAAGAATTTATTTTTTTGCATGCGTCATATTTTAAGAAAATATTCTTTCTATTTAATGAGATTTGCAAATTTATTGAAAAAGAAAAATTAATTGTAAACCTGATCATCACGCTGTAAGTTCAAATCGATACGGTACTAAAAAATAACCTTGCTGTTATTTTTATTTAGATCCAGTGGGGATCGCCACCTGATAAAGACAAGAATGTACTATTAGTCAGCAAATTGAATGAACAAACTAAAATTAATACACACACACACACATAAATTATATACAATGAATAAAATTTACCTGTAACCATAAGGCATAGACTGATCAAGAACATATGCATGGACAAATAGGGGCCAAATATGAGGCAGCCTTTTTCAGGCCCATATTTTTATCAATTGATGGTAACTACCAAGTGAAGTGGCACTCGATCGAGTTGCACAATATAGCTCTTTGTACAACCACGAGAGGCATTCTGACCCCTAGTTGTACTCATTAGCAACTTGTAAATTTTCAAATAGTGAAAGCCACATCAAATGTATAAAATTATTTGATTATCTTGTACATAATAATCCATCAATATATAGAAGAATCCATGCCCTAGTAAAATATTGCATGTGGTAATCAGTTGTGTTAGGCAACAATGAATTAAAATTTCTTCACAACCATGTCATTTTTACACTGTGTCCCCTTAATACATCTTATGTAGGAACTTGACCCAAAATATTGCCATATATATCAGGGCAATCATACTATAAATGCCCGGTAACAGAATGTCCTTCAATGGGTAAGTCGACGAGTACAACAATATTTTATAGTGTTATCGTGGCTTCACCAATAGGAAGGTGAAATGTGTGTATCTCTAGTCGCTACCTCTCAACAAGTGCAATTATTAAATCAACATTAACATGCATCACACCAATTTTTTGACACTCCATAAAATCGTGCTAATCTCAAGTATGAAATTATTTGCTCGTCGATATTTCTGCAATGATTTTCAACACTGGCTTTATGTGTTACCAATAAATTATGTTCAACTTGAAAATAAATAAATTATCAGTATTGTATACATGATTATGTATGTAAATTAAAGTTATTTATAGAGACAAAATATAATTACTATTTCACTCCAAATAGCATCGGCTAGATGTCTGCCTCGTAGCATTAGGATATCATCCATGAAGGATCTAGGATTAATATATTGTCGATTTTTAAATTGATCCATTATGTACTAACCTAGTAATAAATTCGATAAGAAGTGTAATATGTGCATTAAAAAATATTTATCATAATTAACTAAATATATGTCCATATTAAAATTATTTTGTACAATAACACAAATTAAATGATATAAATTAGATGAAATAAAAAATCATACGTTTATCTATATAAATTTGATCCAAAACATATTTTATACAATAAATATAATTCTATAAGTTCTTCCTTAAATAAATTTAGTTCTAACAAAATAATATAACTAAATTACAAATTCCATTGATAATAAAACTATATATCAATCGATAATTTTAATTTAAATTAAAAATAATCTGCATATCACAATTAAATAATAAGCTTTAATTTCTGTAATAAATTAATATTTTATAAATAAATTAAATAGCAAATTTTAAAATATGGCAACTTGTAATAATACATCAATTATTGTTATATCAGATCTCAAGGGACATTAACACATAATTTATATTTCTCTTTTAATTCAATTATTACAACAAATTTAAATTTAAAATATATGAAATAACTTGCCTTTTTTCCCATATTAGCAAATTAACAATCATATAATTCTTGCCAAATACAAAATACCAACATTAAAAATATATAATAAAATTTATAAATGGAATTAACTGTCAAAATTTATAATTTATTTACTTATTTTTAATTTTTACTACACTTAATAAACTTATTACACATTCTAATTAAAAAACTATATTATAAATCCATTTAACCAACAAAAATAAAAAGCCAAAAAGATTTTTTTTAATTTCTACAGCATTTAATGAACTTATTACACATTTTAATTAAACAGTCACATTATAAAAATATTAGAAAAAAGAAAAAAAAGAAATAAGTATCAAGAGTATACTGGCAGAAGAAGAACATTTGAAGTAGATGCAGTAGGAAGGGCCAAAATAGTGTGAAACTGTGAATTATTGGGTATGAGGGTTTAAGTAGAAAAAATTTATTATTAAAAATTTTGTTGGGTCAAATTGATAAGACAAGACATAGAGGGACATTTTCAAGAATCTGTCAGTCCACATAGGACTAAAAAGAAAATTTTCTTACAACGTTTGAAATCACTACAGACTATAGTAGTTTCAGCATCTAAATCGCTACAATCTGTAGCGATTTCAGACACTGTAGACAATTATTCCGTTGGCGCTCTTTGACAATGTCATTGCCATATGTAGCGGTTTCATGCTGGCACCTCATTTTTGTAAATAATTTTTGACATGCATCAATTTTATAATTTTTTAAAAAACATATTATTAAAAAAATGTCTCATTTTTTGACCAATTTAAAGGGGTAACTGTAGCTGTTAAAAACCCAATAATAATTTAGTTTACACTATTCGTGCTTATTCAATGGTGGAGCTAGTACCCCAAAGTCATTGGGAGCATGCATTATAATTTTAATATAAAACATTTAAAATTAAAAACACATAAATTATATCATGACAATATATTTGATTTAAAATTGAAAAAAATAATGTTTAAAATTAAATAAAAATATAATTTTTACAATTATTTTCGATGTAATTTTATATTTTGAAACTGTTGTATAATTAGCCCAATGTCAATATTGTCAAAATTAACAAAAGAAAATATTTCATTTTAATTAATTAACACTCAAATTACCTATTTTATCAATTATATTCAAAATTAATGTTAAAATACACATTCAACTTACTAAAACCTAAATAATCTATAAAATAATAAAAATCAATTAAAGCAAAAATTAATAAGCATATTATTCAAAATTACAAAAAAAAGTAAAATTTTCTTATCAAGTGCTAATTGAAGCGATAAAAAATAATAGTTATCCAACTTTAGATTTAAAAGACTTCAAAACTTGCAATAAGAAGAAGTAAAAAAGGAAATAAAAATGCGCATGAAAGTGAAAATAAAAATGGAAAGTGTGTTGGTTTTTTTTTTTGTGCAAACTTAAGTTGTTAAATAATTTAGTATTTATTTTTCTATTTTTTAAATTAATATAATTTTATTTTTAGGCAAAAAAAGAATATTTGAATTTTACCATTTATTTGATTTTCTATTTAGATGGATTTTCATTATCCCATTTTAATTTTTATAATTTAATTAAAAAATTATATAATTATTATAGGATTAAAATTTGAAAGGGGATATTTGAAATAAATTAAGGGTTTCCTAGTGTGTGTGTGTATCAAAAGAAATTCCACATTTGGGCTTTGCCACTGTACTCATCACAAACCCGCTTAGTATCAACTGTTAATACCTAGTCCCTATTGGGACTTTTTTTTGTTAATAATATTTTTGGAAAAAAATTAGATTTTTGGGATGTTTTAAAAAATTCGGGAAAATATGATCTCTTACATTTCCGTAGGTACCTTTTACGAAAATGGTATTGTAGGGCCCACGAGACAACAAATGATGGAAGTTCATTCCTGTATCCATTTCCTGCGAAAATCAGCAGTAGGCTTATCCAAAGCTGAAATGGCATGTTAATTTCTGCAAGTGGATGGAAGTGATATATTTTTCTGTTGCTTTTGCTACTGCTATATCTGCTTCGTCTTTATCTTTTAGCTCTAGCTATATGTGTAATAACAATTTATAGATTTCCTACGAGGTAAAACATGAAGCCCTATTCTTGATTTTTGTTTCAAATTCATTGACTTTTTTTTTTCTTTGGAAAATTTGAGGTCTTCTTCTTCTTCTTCTTCTTTACTCTATTTTGCTCTATCTTTTTGCTTATTTATCACGCTTGAAAAGTTGGGGATATTTTATCAAATTTTTGGAAAATCCATCTTGTTTTTCTTTTGATTCGTGGAATTTTTTAGCCTATTTTTCTTATTTTAGGTGTTATTTGGATTTTAATTTGTTTGATTTGTTCCTTTAAACTATAACATACTATGTTTTTGGTTTAACTCTTATTCCTAAGCTAGTATGGAATATGGATTAATCTTTGCTTGATATTTTTTATTAAACAAAATAAAAATTAATTTTATTTTTATGTGATTCTTTCACTTCTGAGCCTAACATTTTCTGGGTATTTTTTGAATTTGATTTCACTAATTCTACAATTAATTAGTTCTGACTCTATTTCTGTTTGACTATGGTTGATTATTTGTTTTCTGAATTTTTGTTTGTTTAAATTCTTTTTAGTAGTAAAAGTGGTAGTGAATTTCTTCGTGGAAATAGACATAGAGGTCACTTCCATCCACTTGCAGAAATTAACATGCCATTTCAGCTTTGGATGGGTCCTACTACTCATTGTTTCAGGGAATGGATGCGGGAAATGAACTTCCACCATTTGTTATCTAGTGGGCCCCATAATGCCATTTTCGCAAAAGGTACCTGTAAAAATGTAAAAGACCCTATTTTCTCAAATACTTTTCAATCCTAAAAATCTTATTAATAAAAAAGTTCCATCCCCGTTTAAATACTAGTTATTAAATTAAAAAATTCTAGAATACCAATTATGATCGGATTCCTATTTAAATACTTGGTTTAGTACCCATTAATTAATCAAATTCTAAAATCACAACAAAAACAATAAAAATTACAATAAAATTTTCTTCCTCAACATTTACAAGTTAAGATTACAAGTCTATTCCAAAATGAATATGAAAAGAAATTCATAAAACAACATCAATTATGGGCATTGCACGTAGAGTAGCTACTGCCCAAGTCCGATTATATAGTGGTTACTCAAGATATAAAATTCGAACCTATGACAGGTGTTATCTGTACCCCATCCTACACTTGTTTATTATGGGTTCGAGTAAGACTTAACTAGTTCAATTAGTTCGAGCACCTATAAAAACCCAACCCGCTACCATCCCTATTTTGGAAATTATAATTAAAATTATGTATGAAATTACAGATCCAATCTCAAATTTTCCATTGAACTATTATCTAGAATTGATTTCATGTTCATTCCTAGAGTTATATGGTACCCAATTTTCATAAAGAATGAATAAACAATCAATCACCATTGTTCATAGGGTTAAAATTATTATACTTTCCTTAAAAGTTTAATACATATACAACATTTGCACTTGACTTTATAATATATTTGACTTTTCTTAAATTTTAACAGTTACCTATTAAACACTTACAAACATAGAATTATAAAAGCCTAGAGAGAAAAAATAAAACTTTGATGATATCATAATGATATGTGCAACGAAAAAGTGACATAAAATTTAGATATTTTTTCCTCTTTTCGATCTTGTTCCGTTTTCAATTCCCAATAATTTCATTGTGCATATTAGACATATGTTTTTATTACAATGGTTCAAATGCCACATCAACAAGATCAAGTATCATGCACTCAAAAATTTACGATAGTGAATTTATATTTATTATTTGCAAAATTGATATATATATATATATATATATATATATATATATATATATATATATATATATATATATATATATATATATATATATATATATATAAATGCTCTATATTTCATTATTAAATTTTAAGTTTCTAAATGAATTATAAAATTAAATTCAAATATCTCTCTATAAATTAACCCTTACTCAAAAGAAGCAAACAACAAAAGTTCATTTCTTATAAGAATATCAATATCTCAAATTGGATCATCGATAATTAATTTCGAAAAGAGAAAGAAATATAGAAAATGCATCTACCAACTATTATAATCCTAAGAAATTAACCTGTGTACATTGGATCTTTAGGCAGCTTCAATTAGAATTACTGATAAGGATAATGTATCTTATAAATAGACAGGAGCTAAAGTGCTAGAACATTCCCTAGTTTTTCATGTTTTTAAAAATATTTTTCTCCAGCTTTACCCCTTTATTTGCTTTAGTAAGGCTAAATTAATAGGTTTCAAGGCTTAATGGTGACTTAAAAATGAATTACGCCCATGACTCAATGAGTCACGACAGTAACTCACTCCAAGGAGGCCATCATCCAACATATTCATGCCTTAGCTCGACTAGTCATGCTCGTGACTCATTACGTTGTGGTCGTGACTCATGCTGAATCATGATAAAATAGTTAATTTTTTAGATTTTCTTTATCTTTCTAGTCTCTCTTTTGACTCGTTAGCTTATGGCCATGATCGATCCTTTTTTCTAGAAAAATTTGGGTTATTTTAATTGCTAGATAAGTTGGAAAAATCAAATTTTTTCTAATCCTCACTAATAGTTGTGAATTTTAAATATATTTTTAGTGTGTTTTATATGATTATTTTAATTAGTTTAATGTTAATTTAGTTTTTCTTATGTTTAAATATTTGTACTTTGAGTTTTGAGGTTTAAATGTGAATTTTGATGTTTTTTAGGACTTATTTGAAGGAAATTATCTTTTAAGTGAAGAAAGGAGGAAAGATGGAGAAAATATATGAAAAAGAAGCAAATTTTTGTGAAGAATGAAATGGTCACTCAGTAGAGTGACCAGGCCTCTCGACAGAGTGACTAGGCCACTCAACTGAATGTCCATACCACTCACCCAAGGCCAAAATTTCACTCACCCAAAGCATACTTTTTTTTTCTCTAGCAAAGGACCACTATCTAGAGTGCTAAAGGCCATTCTCCCAAGTGATGAAAGAGAAAACACAAAATAAAGCTTCCTATTTGAGTAAAACTCAAATCTAACTTGGTTTAGGAAGTTTATTAAGGTCTAAACTTCTTATTTAAAGTCTATAAAAGGAGGTTGAAGGCACCAAAGCAAGGGATATAGTGGGATAGCCTCTTAAATACGAACTTAGCTTAAATTTACTTTAGTTTGTCTTTAGTTTTCTCTTAGAATAATTGTAACAAGTTTAAAGTTCTTCTTTGTTTCTCTCTATAGAGTTATCAATGAGGCTTCTTTACTTTATGTTCTTATATTTTTCTTATTACTCGTGCTTTAGTTTTTAAGGCGAGGTGTGAGTAGTTTCTTTTACTTTTACTAAAGGATACTTGAATCATTGACTTTATATTGTAATGACTTGATGAGTGCTTAATATAATGCAAGTTGGTTATTTCTCAGTTTTGGGCAAAGTGTTATCTTTGGTTATTTATAATTTGATTGTTAACTTATTTTGATTAATAGTTAATGGTTGATTTATGCATGACTATTGATTTGCATGTTCTTTGGTTGGTTTATTGGTATTAATGCATGATTATATTCTAAGTTAGGTATGATTATGTGTTGGTAATGGTAAATTAAGACTAAGAAGAGTTAAAATTGAGAATAGATGAAAGTTAAATTTGCTTACAAAAGAGTTTAATACACATCTAGGAGGATAAAATCAATTTCTATGCTAAGCATTGAATTTTTCCTAATAAGATATGTTTAATGTTTGACCGGTGTCTAGCAAGTGTACTAGATCGGCTAGTAATACAGGGAAATATAGATTAAGACCCCAAATATCGTACCCAAGGGAACATGGATTGCTAAGAATAATATCTATGTATGGATTAAATCAACCTGAGATTGTTTCCCAAATGTTTTTTTTTTGATTTGAAAGCAAAAATTAAACAAAATAAACAATTAAACAAAATAAAAGGTAAAATATGAATTAAAAACAAAACAATAACTGAAATTCTTTTGCTAAGGAAACTATCCACCTTAACTTTCATTGTAATGACTTAAATTCAAAGAATAATACCAGTGATTATGGAAAAACTAGTAATAAAGCCAGATATCTTTATTCAAGTCTATCATTCTTAGTATTAAACTCATAGACAAATCTAATACTTAGCATGCAATTCTAGTTTTAACTTCCTAAATATTCATTGAAGCCTTTCTCAAGTGATTCAATTCCAATTCATTCTTGATTCTTCCTCTCTTAGTATTAACCAATAAAATTCATACATAATCATCTCATATTTCGGATAATAATCATGCATAAACATTAAAGAGTTAATCTAAGAACATGCAAATCATTAACTATGTCAAAACCAATTTTTAGTTATTTATTCAATAAACCAACAATCAATCTCAACTCAATCAAGGATAAGAATATGCTTAAAACCAAGAAATAATCAACCGATATTGAAATTAAGCTCAAAATAAAGTCATAACAATACAAGTCAAGGATTCAAGTATCCTTTAGCAAACGTTAAAGAAAACTACTCAAAAGACATGGTTAAAACTAAAAACAAAAGCTTGAATAAAAACTTGAAAACTAAGAACGTAAAAGAAAACCTTTAAGAAAAACAAAGCTAAACTAAGGATCTGATCTCTATATATATTTCTTCTGTGTTTTGGGGCTCTATTTATAGGCAAAAACGTGGTAGATTTCTTCCAAAATTGCAGAATCAGAATAGGAAAGGAAGTCTGCTCAAAACAGGAAGCTCGGGAAATCCTTCGCGCAATTGGAGAATCAAAGCACGTGGCCACGCATCAACTTGTGCCTTCCTACACGTGGTCACGTGTAGATGTTGTCCTTCCTCACACGTGGCCACGTGTGAGTTTTGCCTTGGGTCACACGTGGTCACGTGTCTTGCTTCCTTCTTCACTTAATTCTTCACGTGGCCACTTACTCTTCTTCTTACTCTTACACGTGGTCATGTGTAAATTCCTTCAATATCTTCACGTGGCCACGGCTCCATCCTATGGACTAAGAGCTAGTTTTGTCGCTTAAACTTCCAATATTTACGCTTTTGGCCCAAAACTTTGCACTTTTCACACTTTAAGCCCTGAAAATCATGCAAAACATAGAATTAACTCTAAAAACACAAAACTAACAAATTAAACTCAAATTAAACCTAATTAACACAAAATTAACTCAATCAAATACATAAAAACATACTAAAAACATCATATAATTCACCATTATCAGATACCCCACACTTAGACTTTGCTCGCCCTCGAGCAAATTAGAACAAACCAACTTCTCAAAATAATCAAACTTAAATAAAGAATCATTCATTTCAAAACCAAGTTAACAATTAACAAGAGCACTTAATAAAACTTTCAACTAGAATAAATTCAATCAAGACAATATAAGTTAGTTTCCTTGTGTGTGTGTGCAAGACCAAAACAATTGAAGTATTTTCAAAATCCAAAACACCAATGCAAATTCATAGTCAAGGTTAGAATGAATGTACACATAAGTATACTCAAGGTTTCGCACTTGAAACTCTAGAAACACCATAGGCCTCTCCTTTAGCACCGGAACCCGAAGGTCATCTCCGCTAAACAACTCAACAACAAACTTAAAATCACATAGGTCTTTTAAAGGTTGTAATAGGGCTTAGGTATTGGTTATCAAAGAATGGATAAAAGATCAATAATAAGAATAACCACTCTAAGATAAAATAGACTAATAATTCACAAATACCATCCCATTAACTTAATCAATACAGAATTTAGCCAAAATTTCCCAACCTTTCATAATTCAAAGCTCTTTTATGAACAAGAAATAATAATTGAAACTCTTTTTCATTCACAATTCATACCCTTTTTGAAGAAGTCATAACCATTTTTTCTTGTAACTACCCCACACTTAAGATTTTGCCATACATGCTAGCTTTATTTGTAAATTTCTTTCTTTTTCTTTCACTTTTTCTCTTTTTTTTTTTCACTAGCTTTGATGTTGGCAATACAATAATAACATGGGTAATCACAAAATCAAAATTCACTATTCACTTGACTTCAACAATAGCTCTTAATAAAATCAACAACATCTTATCACACCCATCAAAATACCCAATTCTAGAGTGGCCAATTCTAGAAGAGAAGCTAAAAGCTTTTTAGGCTATATGGTGAAATAAATGAGTGTAACAAGAAAAATAAATATGGCACGCATTAAGCATACCTCATTAGGCTCAAAATTGGCTAACAAAGGATAAATATGCATATAAGGTAGGAAAAATAAGTTAAAATATGGCTCAACAAAAAAAAACATTGCCTAGATCACTTTCCAAGTTATTTTGAGTTATTTATGCTTTGAAGAGTGATGAGGAAGGTTCTAGTGTTCTAAAATTCATCACTCAACTATTTCAATGCATTATTTTTCTTTAAGTTCAAAAACTGGTCTTAAGTGCTCAAAAATGTAGAAACTAACAAATATAAGTCAAGTTGAATATTAAACTAGCCAAAAATTCATTAAACAACATGCTTGTTCTAATGCTAAACAAGAATTTTAAACATTGCACATTCTAAATTCAAGTTCAAAGTTTAATTTTTGAGAATAACTAGGGCGAATTAAGCTAAATGTACAATAAATGATAAATGAATAAACTAAACTAACATGCAAAACTAAAAAACTAAACATGCAAACTAAAAACAAAACTAGACTAAACAACTAAACCAACTAAAACAACATAATTCATGAGTAAGAAACTGAGTAAGGTAAGAAAAACTCCCTTAAATTGGTCTTCAATTTCAGCTCAGCTAAGCTCTATCCCCCTCTTTAAAATCTTGTTGTCCTCAGCAAAGTATGAAAATGTCAGCAGCAAAAGAAAATGAAGATGGAGCAAAATAAAAGATCGTGAAATGAGGATATAGGCAGGAAAAGAGGGCGTGACCACGTGAGGTTCAATGAAGAACTACACGTGGTCACGTGTACAATTCCTCTTGGATGGGGCGTGGCCACGTGTGGTCTTTGTACAAGAATCCACGTGGTCACGTGAATTTAACATGGAATGGCAGAGTTCTTAGGCGTGGCCACGTGAGGTTCAATGAAGAACTACACGTGGTCACGTGTAGTTATATGGACTCTTTACTTCTTCGACCCGTGGCCATGTTGATTCTCATAGAGAGACCACACGCGGTCACGCCTAAATGAAATGCAATCTTACCTCTTCAACCCGTTACCGCGTATGTGTTTGTTTTTGAATCATATGCACGAATTTGTTCCAACATGTCTTCTTAAAACTTGATTTTTATACTCTCTTCATGAATCAAACACACAACATTGACTGGCTTGATTCCTGCACGTGAAAACACCAAGTTAATTTTTACAATCAATCACATTAACAATATAAACCAATTGTTTGAACCATATAAATCAATTACAGCTCATACTCTTTTCCTTCTTTTCAAGCTATAATCGAATTATGCCAACAATATGCACATTTATCAATTAATTAAATTCCAATTATAGTCCATTCTTAACTCATCATATGCCAAATTCATGAAGCTTAAAATCAAACTCATATCTAACCAACTCATAAATCTTTGACAAGTTCAATTTCACTTACCTCAAAAATCATATTAGCTCTTTAATTCCTTTAAAAGCTCTTACTAATCCAAATTTAATTATAAAGCATAAGAATCATTAGAAGTAGCTTTTTGTTCAAACCCATATCATAAACTCATGAATTAAAAGACACAAACGAATAACAAACCTGCATTACACCTTAAAAGATAAAAACAATAGCAGAACAAAAAAACATGCAAAACATAAAAAATGAAAATTTAAAGAGAAGAGTTAAAGAAGAAGTTCTGGTTTATTGAGTCCCAGCTCGACTCTTGTTACTCTCGGGAGGTCGAGCTTATGATCCAAACATAGGTCTCTCCGGACTTTGCTCCTCATTTTCTCCTATTAGTAGAAGAAACTTGTCATAGTTTATCAAAGCTGGAAACTCCATATCTTCAATAAAATATGACTCATCC
Organism: Excoecaria agallocha; assembly: GCA_037975025.1. NCBI lineage: Eukaryota > Viridiplantae > Streptophyta > Magnoliopsida > Malpighiales > Euphorbiaceae > Excoecaria > Excoecaria agallocha. The sequence continues at coordinate 27,211,206 of CM075811.1, read as the reverse complement.
TTTGGCTCATTTATGACGAACTCTACTGGCTCTTCTAGCCTAAATAAATCCTTCAAGCGAACTGAATTCGGTATCTCCACTTGAGAATCCTTTCCTTCTTGCTCCTTTGGTGAAAAATTCTCTACAAAAGATCCTACACCTTCTAAATAAACATACGACTTATCCTCAAATATGAATTGATCCTCTTGTTCCTTATCCTCCATAAATGAATGATTTTGTTCCTTTTCCTTACCATCATCACCTTGTGTGCTAAAAAGTTCTAGCTTAGATTCCAACTTTTCAAGTCCATGCTCTTTATCCCTTAATAAATGTTCTTGACTTTTAATTGTCTCCTCTTGAGCCCTTATTTTCTCTTCTTGAATTCTAAACTTTTCCCCTTGAGCCTTTAATGTAGCCTCTAACTCTCTTTTTTCAGCATAATATTCCCTTTCCTTTCTTATAATCAAGTCACAAACATTTTCGGTTTCGGAGAGAATAGCTTCTTGTGTGGCCTTCCATCTTTCTTTTTCTGCCCTACGTTGCTCGTCCTTACATATAAGCTGGTTTTGAAGACGTTGATTCTCGGAGATATAGGCCTCTTTTGAGTATTGTAGTTCTTGATTCTCTCTTTTCAATTCTTCCATTTGTGCTCTCAAAGTCCAAAGAGAATAAGAATCTTCAGCCATGGGTGGTGATGAATAAGGATTTTGTGATTGTGCACGCAATCGTTCTATTTCCTCACTTTCTCTTAGTAGATCATTCATTCGTTGTTTCAACAAATACAATTCATAATCTTGGACCTCATCTTGCATCATCTTGAAAGATGTTTAGAATTATTCCTGCAAAGAACAATCACCAAATTAAAAACAAAATAAAAATAAAAATCTCAGACTAACTCAACCAAAGATATTAAACAAACAACACCGCTGTTCCCCGGCAACGGCGCCAAAAACTTGACCGGTGTCTAGCAAGTGTACTAGATCGGCTAGTAATACAGGGAAATATAGATTAAGACCCCAAATATCGTACCCAAGTGGTCACGTGTAAATTCCTTCAATATCTTCACGTGGCCACGGCTCCATCCTCTGGACTAAGAGCTAGTTTTCTCGCTTAAACTTCCAATATTTATGCTTTTGGCCCAAAACTTTGCACTTTTCACACTTTAAGCCCTGAAAATCATGCAAAACACAGAATTAACTCTAAAAACACAAAACTAACAAATTAAACCTAATTAACACAAAATTAACTCAATCAAACACATAAAAACATACTAAAAACATCATATAATTCACCATTATCAATGTTTAGAATGTTAATCTTATTTTAAGTCATCTTGCCTTTCTTTATCTGATTTCTTTATGATCAGTTGTGTTATCTTGTTGATTAAGTCATTGCAATATAAGTTAAGGTGGATAGTCTTTTAGTGAAAGTTGTCTTTAATATTGATTTTTACCAATCTTGTTTACTTGCTTTTATTTAAGTTTTAGTTTAATTTCTTTAATCTCTGTTTGCTTGTTTTAGTTTATTATTTAAATTTCTATCTTTAATTTAATTAAACCTTAATCATTATAACCTTAGGATTTCTCTTTTCTCCCACACACAAGTTTCATTCTAGGAATCTAAAATCTTTCACACTTACAAAAGTTTTCCTTAGGTTCGATATTTAGGTGTCATAATTATATTTTTCTATATTACTGGCTGATCTAGTACACTGGGTAGACACCAATCACTCACCTCAAGAATTTAATTCTCCTTTCTAGGTGTTTTTATTTTCCTATTTAAACACATACTTAAATTGTTTCAAAGGGGAGGACTCTCAAGAATTTGAAAAAAAACACAAATAACTCTTTCTACCTCTTTATAACTTGAAAATCAAAGGCAGCAAAGGGGAAAAAAGAAACTGAAGGTAATATTGAAAAGCTCACATCTTCTAGGTCCAGTGCAAGAAATTTGTGTTTAGATTGTAAATAATCATCTCTCTCACTCGATCTTTTTTTCTTGTTATTTTTATTTTGATATAGTAACATACTTTGGTTTTATGTATTATTTCTTGCTTGGTTCTCAATTTTTGAAGTTCTAATTGAATCTATGCCAAGTATGAAGTGTGTTTAGGTAGTTATTTCATGTAAATATACATGCTTTATTTTTCTTGTTTCCATGTTGTATTTGTTTTGGTTTCCATAGATCAATTTTCATTTTGTTAACTTTCCCATCCTTAAACAAGTTTTTGATCACTTAGAAGTATGTTTTTAAGGGTTTCTTGGTGATTTGTTGCTTTGCATAAAGGTAAATTTTTATTTGAATTAAAAATCCATTTTGAAAACTGGAATAGAGCCTGATAGGGGATGAGTCACAGCCTAACTGGGCCTAGTTATTATCTTGACTCAATAACTGGCTTTATCTTCTTCTGCTTCGTGTGTTTCCTTTTTTGGTTTTTTTTTTGTTAGTTTATTTCATGTATGTAATATTTTGACAACCTTTTAGTGCACCAATATGCATGCTTACATTTATTTGTACATGTTAATGTTATATTCATATTAAATTATGTTTGTTGATACAATGTTCATAATGTGAATTTATAGTGTTGGTCTAATTATATTGTGTTTTTTTAGTTTTAAATGCTAATTTTTATATTGTATTTATATTTATGTATTATATTTGTTATATTATATATCACACTTATCTATGCTTATTTATATTTGTGTGTCAATTAATACCATAATTGTATTTATGTTCCTTTACGTGTGTGTGTGTGTGTGTATATATATATATATATATGCTATTATCATTACACTTATATCATTTATATTAATGTTAATACATTCATTTATTTATCTTATTTACATTTGTATTTATGTATAAATATTGTATTTATTTATCGTATTTGTTTACACATTTTAGTATACACTTGATTAAAAACATGTTGTATGAATTAAGGATGCATCATGCATTATTATATTTATATTTGAATTTATATTTACATTTATTTTTTATTATATATATATATATATATATATATATATATATATATATAATTTATATTGCCCATTATTTACCTTTCTTATGTTCAATACTGTTATTTACTTACATAGTTTATATTTTTATGTTATTTGCATTATTTGAATGTTTATTCATTTATTGTTCCTTTACTCCTTACTAATTATCTTTCTTGGCTACAACCTCAATTTTTTGCTGACATACACATTCCCAAGTTAGGTGAAGAAAATCAAAGGAATATGGTGTGAAAGCCATGTTGTTGTTGTTATTATTATTATTATTATTATTATTATTATTATTGTATAATTAATTTGACCCATATTTTATTTTAATTTTTATGCAAAAAGATGTAATAGTAAAAGATTTTTGATCGCTTAAAGTCGCACAAAAATATTACTAATTAGTTGGAATTTTTACTAATAAAACAGGATCAATATCCTATTTCATGCCACGAGATCACATACAAATAATATAATTTTTTTTAGCAATGTAAAAGATTTTGTACATAAATTAATATGGATTTTTTTTTAAAACAAAATAGGATCAAATCCATGTTTTTATCTAAAGAGTACACAAACAATTTTTTTTATAAAATATACATGCGGGAACCAATGTTCCTACTAAAAATAATATCACAATTAATCTATCGCTTTATGCATGATTTTTACTTAGTGGATTTGAGTTTATACAATGTATTTACCACTTCCATATACATGTTTTACAATTGTTCAACATGATTGAGTGTGTCTTTCCTTTTCTTAGCATGGTAATCTAAATAATCCACTTAAATAACATTAACCAAGAGTATAAAATAAGAGTGGAGTTCCGAACTACCTTTGGTTTTGGCCTTATGAGGTTGGAATAATT
>CM075811.1:27171714-27207163 GCA_037975025.1 Excoecaria agallocha | reverse complement strand
TATTTATCATTCTGCATTAATTTATCCACGTAAGAGTTGCCTCAAATAACTTAATTATGGAGTTTAATATTGGTAAGTGTTGACTATCTTGCATAAAAAACTTCGTAGAAACTGTATGAGTCTATAACTTGAAGTTATAACGACAGAGACAATTTTTGTTTGGCACTAAGTGAACCACAGTTAATAAATCTAATTCTATCAATCTAAAAATTTGGAAAATTCTTGTGTAAACTCGGTCCATGAGTTTTTCATGAACCAAGCTAATATAATTAACACTTTAAGATTATTAACTTTTTAACTTCTTTATCCTACGTAGCATTATTCTCTTATTGGCTTGGTAAATAATTTATTCATGGACTCAATTTAGGAAAGCGTTCTCCTAGAAAAATTAGTGTAAGACTTCAATTCTTACACCACTTCAAACTAAAGATTTTGATTTATTTATTTATTTTTGATTCCGAAAGAATTTTTTTTTTTTTGGCACATGCGGAATGTAGGAGTATTAAAAAATGAATTGGATGAGTTACGATGAAGCTTGAACTTTGTAAGATATATAGTGTGTAGCTCAAATCCATTTTTTCCCTTAGATAAATTAAGTCAGAATTTAATCGTAACTCTCCGATCCATTTTTTTGAAAAACTCTAACAGAAAGTGGCAGTTCGAAAAAATTGTACCAGGAACTTATAGATGTTGTATGGTTTCAGATAATGATCATAGACTTCAAATTGATCTATCCAAGTGGAACTGCTACTGCTCACCTTATCAACAGCTTCCACACCCCTCAGGGTGCTAACTTAGCAAAGTAAGAATTGGAATTAATTCATTCTCATTAGATTTTATAACAACTAAAATGAAACATAATCATTGTCTGTTCCTTTTTATATTATAGGAAACAAGTAAAGGAATTGGGCAAGTTCTTCTCTTCCAGCTTCTTGTGGGGTTTCTTCCAATGGTTTTTCACTGCTGGAGAAGACTGTGGATTTGTAAACTTCCCTACTTTTGGTCTCCAGGCCTATAAATACAAGTGCTTATCTTCTTCTCTCTTTCCTCCATTTCAAATAACAAATTATTAAATGCTCTTCTAATATATATATATATTTTTTTGACAATGCTTGTTTAAAGGGATAAAAGTGATTTTTATCCTTAAATTATTTGAAATGGGGAGTTTTTTATAATTCTAAAAATATATTAATTTTGCCCTAAACTTATCAATTGGGAAAAGCTTACTCCTGAAATAGATATGGCATGTGACATTAAGTGATTGCTTTTAGATTAAGGATAAAACCACCCAATTTCGTAAAGTTCGACTAAAAGAAAGTTGTTCTATTTCGAATAATTGAGGGTTAGTGGAGATTTTTTATGATTATTTTTTTTTGTGGAGTGCAGATTTTATTTTGATTTCTCTGCTACATATGTTGGTGTTGGAATGATCTGTCCATATCTAATCAACATCTCTATGTTAGTTGGAGCAATTCTATCATGGGGTGTAATGTGGCCTCTCATAGAAAATAGAAAAGGCCATTGGTATTCAGCTGATCTTAGTCCAAGCAGCCTCCATGGCCTACAAGGTTACAAGGTACAAGTCTTTCTTTTCATAATACTCAACAACTTGAAGATGATCCTAATTGCAACTTGCTATTGTATAAAAAAAAAAATTAAAAAAAATCTTATAAATTCTTTCAGGTGTTCATAGCCATAGCTATGATACTTGGTGATGGAGTATATAACTTCTTCAAAGTGCTTGGCCGCACACTGTTTGGTCTGTACAAACAATTGAATGCTAAAGACACCATCCTTCCAGTTGCCAATGGTGCATCTTCTGTGAATTCTGTAGCTGCATCTTATGATGATCAACGACGAGCAGAAATATTTATTAGAGAACAAATCCCATCATGGGTTGCAATTGCTGGATACATAATTATAGCAATTATCTCTATAATCACAGCTCCTCACATCTTTCACCAACTCAAGTGGTACTACATTGTAGTCATATACATGATCGCGCCTGTTCTAGCCTTCTGCAATGCTTATGGGTGTGGGCTAACAGATTGGTCATTGGCATCTACATATGGGAAGCTAGCAATCTTCGTGATAGGAGCATGGGCTGGAGCTGCTAATGGTGGGGTTCTAGCAGGTTTAGCCGCCTGCGGTGTGTTGATGAACATTGTCTCTACTGCATCTGACCTTATGCAGGATTTCAAGACAGGTTACATGACATTAGCTTCACCAAGATCAATGTTTGTTAGCCAAATTATTGGAACTGCAATGGGTTGCGTAATATCTCCCTGTGTTTTCTGGCTTTTCTACAAGGCATTTCATAATATGGGTGTTCCTGATTCAGAATATCCAGCTCCTTACGCTCTCGTGTATCGAAACATGGCAATACTCGGGGTTGAAGGCTTCTCAGCTTTACCAAAGAACTGTCTCACACTGTGTTACATATTCTTCATAGCAGCCATAGCCGTGAATGCCTTGAGAGACGGGGTTGGAAGGAAGATAGCTCGGTTTATTCCAATTCCAATGGCAATGGCAATTCCTTTCTATATTGGAGGATATTTTGCCATTGATATGTGTGTTGGTAGCTTGCTATTATTCATTTGGAGAAGGTTTAACAGGGCAAAGGCAGAGGCATATGGACCTGCAGTGGCTTCTGGCTTGATTTGTGGGGATGGGATTTGGACTTTGCCCAGCTCTATACTGGCTTTGGCTGGTGTGCAACCACCAATCTGCATGAAATTTCTCTCCAACAAGCAAAATTCAAGGGTTGACACTTTCTTAGGATCCTAAGAGTTTTAATCTCCATTTAATTTTCGCTCGTTCTTTTCATGTTTTCAACTACTTCTGCACTTTGTGCTTCTCTGCTGTTATTTCTGTATTAATTAATTAATTAATTAATTAGTGCTTTACTCCATATTTTTCTCAACTTTTAGAATTTTGTTTCGCAGTCTAGCCATGCATCTACTCAAAATTCAACAACTTTTCACCAAGCTAATAATATCTGAGTTCTCACTTGACAGTGAGGGGTTAACATTAAGCTTAATAAGAAATTTTTTTTTTTTTTTTGAAGAAAAGAAAATTTTTAATAATATGTTAAAATATTAAATGTACTATAATGAAGTTTATCTTTTCTATATTTTTTTTCCTCTTCGTTATAATATTTATTACTAAAAATAGTACAAAAAAAAAAAAGAGATTCGATTTGAACATGGAAATGTACACTTTTCTTCTAATGTCATATTATACTTAAACATAACAAAAAATAAATAAATATAAATATAACATTATTTCAGTTAATATGTTTTGTTCTTCTTAATGAATGAATTTTCGAGAAAATATGGCAATGGGTTGGATTTTTGGGGGTATTCTATCCGATCGAACCCATTTCGTCTTATTTGAACCCGCAATAAATGGTTGGAAAAGAGTACAGATATTAGTAATAAGTTCGGTCATGGGTAGGAAAAGAGTAGAGATATTAGTAATAATTTCGGTCATGGGTAGGAAAAGAGTAGGAAAAGAGTACAGATATAAGTAATGTTAGTTTATGAATTTCTTTATTTCATATTTGTTTTGGAATAACAGACTTGTATTTATTGAGGAAAAAAATATTTATTGTAATTATTAATGTTTTTGTTGCGATTTAATTGATGGATAGTAAACCGAATATTTAAACTGGTATCCGATCATAACGGGTATTTTAGAATTTGGGTTCAACAATAGTAAACTATTGGTACTTCATTATTAATGTTGTGTTGGGTTCGAACTAATTGAAAGAGCTAAACTATGAGTCTCGGGCCACGGTCCATTTGCAACAATGCCAGAGCTAGAAAAGCATGGGCTTTGGGTGAGGCGTCCATTTTGAGTTGGTTCTGGTTAAATAATGCCAGAGCTATCTCCAGTTGTTTCTCTTGTATTAGGGGAAGGTTTAAAAATTAAAAGTTAATGAAACCATATATATATATATATATATATATATATGCACGGGGTTTCAATGGGCATTGCAGATTTTCAACTCCAAGCCGCGAAAATTAAGTACTTAATGAACGTGAAAAAGGACGTGTGTTGCGATGCCGATATGCATACAGACTGTGGAATATTGGACCATGAAAAATTTCACCCATATGGATCAGCCAGTAATATATTAACTAAATTTGTAAATATAATTTCTATATGAAAATAGCAGTATTTAAGTTCGAATATTATATGATGTGAACCTATTGACTGTGTTCTTTTCAATACCAGTCAATTGTTTTGCTTGCATTTATAGAAATATCCTGTCTCATCATCTCAATCATAGACCTTTTTTTTTTATATTAATTTAATCCATAAAATTTGTATAGACAGTGTACGTATTAATTAGTTACTATTGTTTGTATTTTGCCGGTAAATAGTTTATTTGAATTTTAAAATATTTAACCTATTTTAACAAAAAAATATAATAATTTTATTTTCAACTCTACATAAGAAAATAATATCATTCTCAATATATGGAGCAAGTTAATATTTCAACCAAGTTTATTTGACATCTTTCAAACAAATAAAAAGTAAGAGAAGAATTACAATTGCTCTTTATAAGAGTTAGAACGGTGATGAAAAAAAAGTGTGAAGGATTTTAATATTTTTTTTACTACAATAGACATTATTATGCTCTTGTAAAAAAAAAGCACGATTATTATTATTATGTAAATTTAATAAAATATTTTAATATTTTTTTCACTTGTAATATTTTTTATTTAATAAAATATTTTAATATTTTTTCACTTGTAGATAATTCAAAGATGTCGACATATACTAACTTTTATTTACACATGAGAGGAGAAATAAGTGTTGGAGTGACGGATTTTTAATATGACGTATTTGGTTCAAATGCCATTACAAAAGAGAATAAAAGTTAAAAGTAATCCGACTTTTGCTGAATTGGTCCATAAAATTCACGTAAAATTAGGTTTAGGTATCAATATTGTGATTTATAGATTTATTTACATCGAGAATCCTTATGTTGGACGTCTGTCGATTTGGCAGAAGACTATGACATATATGTAATTTATGATAATTTGAGTAGATATGATGATTACAACTTAGTAAAATTAATTATTATAGTTGGTGAGGGAGGTGTAGGAGCTAGTCGACCCATATATGCACACTGATATCAATTTACAAGTGAGGCATTGCAAAGAGAAAATATTGAGGCAGGTAATCATCAATTGCTTAATAAAATTGGTCCTAGTCAGCCTACACAGTCCTTTAGTTTTCAAGATATTGAAATGTTCTCTCAATATAATTTTATTAGAGATGCATTATAGAATTTAGATGAAAGTGCCCAATGACGATCTTATAGCCATTGAGGTGATGAAGTTTTCAGTTAGCCAAGATAGTCTATAAGTTGATGGGATGGTGACTTACTTGGAACGCAGAATAGTGTTAGTTTAGGACAAGGTCAATTATGCTGATCAGTTACTAGATGCCTACTGCTAGGATGAGTCAATCCAGACAGTCAATTAGTCAAAGAATTGGTGATTTTTTTAGTAAATCACTTTTTGGAAACAAATCGGGAAGTTGTTCTACTAAGACGAATTTTATTAAGGGAATACGTGCAGAGCCAAGTCATGTTACAGAATTCAATAATCAGCGCTGTTCAATTTTCCATGTCCTAGATGTCAGTCAATGGCATTTTGTTTCCCATGTACCTGCTGATAGTCAACAACATTCTATTTCTCATGTTCCTGCTGACAGTCAACGCCGGTCTATTTCCCATATTCTAGATATCAATCAACATCCTTCTGTTTAATATGTTACATATGTAGCTCTTAGTCAACATTGGCAGTCTTTTAATAGAGGAAATGTTGATTTATTATGTGACACCATTTTTGGCAACACTCAAAATATGGATGCAAATAAAGAGACAAGCTATAATTTAACTACCGTAGATTATGGAAATGAATCGTTAATTAATTTGGGAGACGATGAAGATTTTGAAGATGTTCCAATGTACAATGATTATGTATCGTCCAATGATAATGTAAAAGTAGAAATTGTCAACATGAATGCAAATAATGATGGCGAGGATTTTGATCATACTGAATATGCCAGTCCATTAGCATCTATGCATCTAATTGAGGTGGCAGGCAGGCTAACTTTGTGTTCCTATTAGAGCATTACTCAGAAATTGATTTCGATGCATCCCAAGTTGATATTTCTGAAGATGTTCACTTTAAGACTCAGGACGGTGTGTTTGAGTTATTGATCAGCTTGGATTTTCACAATAAGGATGAAGTAAAATCTTGCGTGAAAAAGTATTCAATAATGAGAAATGTGGATTTGAGAGTTGTTGAACCTAAACCATATCACTAGATTGTGTGGCATGCTAAGGCTGATGATGGCTGTAGATAGAGGTTAAGAGCAACCAAAAAAGGAACTAGTCCTTTTTGAACTATCAAAAGATTTCAGGGACCACATTCATACCTTGCTACTAATGTATTAATGGATCATCGACAACTGGGCTCTCAAATTTTTCATAATTGCATCATGGGCATGGTAAGTAAACAACCAAACCTACCTATTGATGTCATTATTGTGGTTGTTAAGCAACAATTTAATTTTTAATTATCATATCGCAAGGCTTGGTACGCTAAGATGAGAGCAATACAATGTATATTTGGTAATTATATTGAGTATCATCAAAGGTTGCTAGGTTTCTTAATTACTTTACAATGTACACTCCTGAAACTATTTATGAGTTTGTGGTGCAAGAAATGCAAGACCCCGCTGTGAAGTAATTTCAATGGGTTTTTTGGAGTTTTAAACTGGACATAGATGGATTGGCTCATTGTAAACCGATTCTATTGATAGATGGTACCTTCTTGACTTGAAAATGAAGGGATATCACATGGCATATACATGAAGAACACGCAGCGGAAAAGTAAAAATATTGATCATTCATGCCACGCAATATACGACATAGAATCGAAACATGCAATTTTAGAGTTTTAAAACCTACAAACTTGGATGCTCTTCAATACTTGATTTTTGTAATGACAAATATATAAGATAGACTTATACACTTCAGATCTGGAACACCAATGCCAAAGGAGTAGCCTTTGCGCCACACCACTCTATAGTCACACACACACACACTTGTAAAGATAGCTTAAAAACAAGAGTGCTAGCTCTATGATTATGTATTCAGCAATGGGAATGGTTTAAAGCCACAAGATGTGATTTTGTTCTTCCTTTAGGTTGCTATTGCTGCCCAAGAACACAAGAGAACAAGAAAGAGTTCTTTCCCCTTGAGTAATTCGGCTAAGAGAGAAAAAAAGCAAAACGGCTAGCTCTTTTATTCTTTTAATTCATTAATATATATCACTTGTTTTAGGTCAAGCGTGAATGCCAAAATTAAGTAGTAATTTCAGCCTCCATTACTTCCTAATTAAGAGATATATCTTAATTTAAATTCTATTAGAATTTAAATTCAAATGGTATTAGTCATTTAATCAAATCAAACTTACTTATTTAAGGTGATTAGTTGTTGAATTCAACTAGAATTTCTAGATTGAATTTTGGCTACATTAATTTCCTCTCAAGTATTATATTTTGATTAAATACAATTTAGGATCTAATACTCAATTAACTTAATTATACATAGATAATTAATCAATTGAAATTAAACCTAGCACATGCCAATAAATTTCTCTCGTGACCAATTGTTAATAGATTTGCCTAAAACAGCAAGTTGTTTAAGGCAAAAACCTTGTTTAACAGATTTGCCTTAAACAGCTGTTTAAGGCAAAAACCTTGTTTGACAGCTGTTTAAGGCAAAATCGGAGCTGAATAGATTTGCCTAAAACAGCTGTTTTAGGCACAAATATGTTTACCCATTGTATACATTAATTTGACTTTAAATAAAAGCCCAAATTAATTCCCAATACATTATTTAAATATTTTAAGTCCAATGCTTTATGTGCAATCCTATAGGTCCGTTTAATAATGGCAATGAATTAATAAATTAATTTAAAGGCTATATATATTCTCTAGCAAGATATTATAGCATTTCAAATTAAATAAAAATGCAAATGGCATTTAGTGACCTAATGCAATTTTGCATAGTCGTTTACCCTTAAATATCATAATTAATATAAGGCATGAAATCAGTCATCCTTATATATACTAATTCCTTTCTTGATATTCCAGTGACATTGAACTCTCAGATAAATAATGATTACTCATTATTTCATCTTGGTATGGCCATACACTTCTCAGTTCACTGATCAAGTGGCCGGTAATATTTTCTCTCTTATCGAGAGGGGTAATTCCTTCACTTCTCTCATGCTCTCTAATATGGATCAGTGCATACCTAAGCATACCCATACTTGTCACCCTGTTACGAGCACGTTAGGTGTATGTCAAAATACACAGTAATTTATAAAGAGTTTCATAGAGATTTTAGGTCTAAGAACTCCAATGCAAAACTTGCACATGAGAAACACTTATGACTTGTACCATGTAGTGTTCTCATGAATGGATCGAATTCAGATACCATGTTCTAAACATGTATCTATGATCTCTTATTGACACTCCAGTCCTTATGATCCGTAAGACATAACTCAAATCATCAGAGAGAGCATACTAGTCTTAATTCATTTATTATTCCCATAACAATGACTGACTAGGGATATTTAGAATGAAGTCTCATTTGTTTCAAGGTCTTACAACTGTGTGCCTCACACATGATAACTTAAACTGAAACAACATTCTTGGATAGTTCTATCAATTGATATGCACAGGAATACAATAGATAAAACAAATGCCTCATTTATTAACTTAAGTGTTCTATAACAATGCATTAGGACTAGAGCTTACACTAACAATATCCCACTAGCACTAATCCCAATTGAGCTAGCCCTAAGACTGAACGCTCTCAAATGAGCTTAGTCCAGATTTGGATGCAACTAATTCGTCAAAGGATCTGCTACATTATTTTTACTTGCTATCTTGCTAATCTTGACGTCCCCACTGTTAGAGAGTATGCCCTAGAGCCCATGTAATAGGGATATTTTTCATATGTATGAATTTATATTCTTAATAAAAGGCATCATTCATTTATTAATGCTATGTTTAAATACATGAGTTTGTAAATCTTAAATTAATAAATGAAGTCCTAGATATTATAAACACAGTGCAAAGGCAATCATGAAAGTGTTTATAATATGAGATGTCTATTGCATGCAAATGTGTTAATATCTAAATATCCCTAGTCATAGAATTAACAAGATAAAGATATTGTTAATTCGGACAGACTAGCACATGTTATGCTTCTTGAATGGTTCAAGCAGTGGTTTTCATAACTGTGATTATGAAAGATAATCAAAGCTAACATATGGATGCTTATTAGAAGAACATGTTCATTGGAGACCTGCATAGAAAATCCTCACATGGATATTAAATCTATGTCATTGAGGAATCTCTTCATAGCGGTTGTGCAAGTATCCTTAGACTTGAGATCACCGAAGTTATCTTAAGTAGCAAGTGGTATACTTTGACTCCATAACTGATTACTTCCAACTGGGAGTGAACATAGTTAAGAGATTGGGTATATCATGACCTACTTGAAGATAGTTGAGTGATTGACAAAGGATTCACCATCCCATATTTAATAAGGGAAGTTATCTCGCATGAATCTATAATTGCCTTGTTCAGAGAATCTCTGGCCAGAGTAATATGCCAAGATGGATAAAGATCCATGAAGGGCATTTTGGGAACAATGGTTAAATTAATAAAACATACATAATTAGATTTATATGAGTTGACAGAAATCCATACTCAGAATCTAATTGAGATAAGAGTGGTGAAAGGAGTAATTGCATGGTAACTGTTTATATGGAAGGGTATAGTCAAACCACTTGACATTCCTGACATTTGGGTAGTCATGATGCCTAGCTAGAGGTCAATCATGAATTGTATAATGATGTATCAAGAATATCAATAGGGATTGATAAAATGATTTAAAGGAGTTTAAATCATGTGAGTTTTGAATAGAATTCACAATTACATATTATACTGCCAACATGGACAGAAATCCAATAGGTCACACACATATAGAGAAAAGGATAAAATGGTAAAATGACAAGGATAATAATATTTGATATTATTATGAGGGTATAGAAGTGAATAAGATAATAATTAATTAAAGAGTTTAATTAATTATGATCAAGTAAAATTGTTCGCGGAACTTTTGAGAAATGTTCTATAAAATTAGACCTAATTGAAATAATGTATTTCATGATTAATTATTATTGGACTATAAATGTTATAGGACTGATATAATAATTAATAGGTCCATTAGAGGAATTATAAAGGGGCCAGAGGAATGAAGTTGGTGCAGAAGCCCTTCTGTAGAGGGCCACACACCAACTCCCAAACAGAAGGCCTTAATGGCCTATTTCTCAGACCAAGTTAAATTATATATGTTACATAAGTGTTGTGGAACCTAAATATTTAATTTGGTTGGATTTGGAATCCATTTGGGTATTTAAATCTAATTAGTTGCACAAAGGGCCTAGTTTTTGGATTTTGTGCATAGTCTTTTATGAAAAGGTTTAATTTGGATTTAATTAATCCCAAATGATTATAATTAATTCCAGAAGCCCAATTAATAATTCTCCAGCAATTTTAAAGAGCCCAATCTCATTAGAAGTTGGAATTTTAACCTGACTATAAAAGTCCAACTAATGAGGAATTAGGGTTAAATGATTAAACACACAAGAAAGTCTTTTATTCTAACTCTCTCTCACTTTTGCGCCAACTCCTAAGCTAGCTCTTGGAAATTTCGGCCAGCCCTAGTTACACACAAATTAGTTGGTTCAATTTATCCTTCTCTAGTTTGGATTACACATTGGAGGTGTTCGATTTTGGACACTGTGGTTTGCGACAACCCGGTGCGAAGTAAAATCAACTGTTTAACAAAAATCAAAGGTGATTTTTCTTATTCTCATATAGTTATATTGTATATTCATGGTAAGATCAGTAATATTGGTTAAAAAATTTTAAATTTCGCTTATGTATGAGATGCATGTAACCGATAAATTCCAACATGGTATCAGAGCCTCGGTTTTGCCATGGATATACAATTCTATATTTTCTGTGGAATAAGTTTTGTTTTATTTTGAGTTATTTATTTCATGAACTTTAAAATATCAAATTTAATTGTTCATGAATGAGAAATATTGATTTCTGGTTGTATGTGTGATCAAATAAATTTGACGGAAACAAAAACGGAACTTTTGATGAAAAGTAACTAGGGTTTTGCATGAAACCCATTAGGCTTTTGCGTGAAACCCGTGTAATTTTAAGGGGCAGTTCTAATTTAATTTCTTATGGATCCATTAAAACTTCATTTAGATGATATTATATGTGTTTAATATGTGATATTAAGCTGTAGGATTGAACGAAATTAAAATCGAACAATTTTTGCATGAAAACTAGTTTAGTCGAAAAGTTCGATAAATTGGTGTTCTTCGTGTGTTCTTGATGTGTTCTTATTTAGAACGAATTTTAATCTTCTAAATCTAATATATATGATATATTAAAGTGTTTTTAATTAATTGGATTAATTAAAATGGGCCTTAAATTAATTTGATTAATTTTAATTTATTAAAACCACTTAATAGGCTTAATTATGTTTACGGACTTGGTTTAAATTAGTAAATGACTTGGTGGGCCCAAGGAGCTGATTTAAATTAAATATTATAAACATTAATTAAGTTTATTAATGGGTTTTAAGGGCTGGAGTGGGCTTGGCTCATTCCAAAAGGCCCAAATGGTCCAAAAGACACAAAACTAGTTTGTGTGTGAACACATTTAGGGTTTTTTTTTTGTAGGTTTCGGCCTACACTTGATTATAAGCCCAAAATTGATTCTTTTAATTATTTAATATGATTAATTAATTAAATAATTAATTTATAATTAATTAATAATCAATTGGATTGATTATTAAGGCAAGAACACATGCATGCAAAAAGGTTTCCTAAAATGAAAGTTTTCAAAATGGAAAAAGTTTTCTAATTTGATCACATCATTAAAATAACTCAAAATATTGTTTCAAAGGATGAAACAAAGTTAGTAATCCATTTATTTATGCATTAGAATGGCATATAAGGGTGTATGATTGGCATGATGGATAGTTATGGACAAAGCCCAATGTGATTGAGCATTATGCATGTTTTGGCCCAATGAGAACTTTCATGTCCCGGCCACTTGTTTTTAGTTTGTATTTCATTTCAAATTGTAATATGTAATTAGATTACTTATATTAGAATTAATAATAGAAATGGAGACCATTTTTAAGGAGCAAGATGGGCCGGATGGAGATCCAACAAGCTTGAAGATAATGTAATTATTTTTTTTTGTTTGAATCATGCATACTACCTAGGTGTGACCTTTTGATTTCCCTCTTGGCTCGGGGAAATCAATGTAGTAAAGTCCATAACTATACCATATTTGTATGCTTATATTTATGTGATAGATATAGGATGCATACCAATATATGCCAACCATGTATGATGAGACTTAATTAACTAAAACCCTTAAAACAAATATTATGGTATATAAGCCTTCCATTAATTTGAGGAGAATCAGAGTTCTTTATAGTGTGGGTTGTTGACCACAGTCAAGCTCACATTATATCGAATATGTTCAAATCTAATTAAATGGGTCATCTTAGTTAGCCCATTAGCTTGTTGACCACAGTCAAGGCTAATGGTTCTAGAGGCAAGATTAGGGAATGCATATACGATATGCATGCATCAAGAGTTGATAACCTAATAATCCAATAGTTGTATAGAGACACAATTGGTATATAGATACCTACCTTTCAAGGGTATGGAGTTTGGCTTATTGACCACAGTCAAGGTGAAATTATATATTAAGGATTAGATATTGGCCCACTAGGAAAACCATCGGGTTTTTTCAGATTATATAGTGATGGCTATTAATTCGCAATAAACTCGTGGGAGTAAATGGATTAATTAAAGACCTTATTAATGCATACATACATATATGAACATACTCTCATATCTTTTCTTTTTCACATCTAGGTCATCATCATGAGCACATCAAACATTAATATACGATCAATCTTGGATAACAAGCTGGTTGGCAGCAACTATTCTGACTGGATCAGGCAAGTGAGAATTGTTCTCAGAGCTGAAAAGATCTACTATGTCTTGGATAAAGATCCACCACCACTTCCATCAGATGATGCCGTTGATGAGATCAAAGGCAATTATCGAAAATACATGAAGGATAGTGAAGCAGTAGCATGTCTGATGCTGGGTGCTATGTCCTCGGAGCTTCAAAAGCAACATGAGATGATGGATGCTAGAACCATCGTTTTGCATCTAGAAGAGCTTTATTCTTCTCAAGCTAGAACTGAGCAATATGAGATTGCTCGAGCTCTATTTAGCTATAAAATGGTTGAAGGCACTTCAGTTGCTACTCATGCATTGAAGATGTATGGGTATATTGAGCATTTGAGTAGACTTGACTATGTTATGGATAATAATCTATTCATAGATTTAATCTTGTACTCGTTGGCTCTGAGTTATGCACCTTTCTTGCTTAACTTCAACATGAACAAGATCCAAGTATCCATTCCTGAGTTAATCAATATGCTCAAGATAGCTGATGGATCATTTAAGAAGGATCCAAAAAGTGTCATGGTTGTCACTTCTGCTAAAGGCAAGAAGTAGAAGAAGAAAAGATAACCAAGGCGCAGCCAAAGAATGGTGGGATATCCAAGAAGAAGGTTGCCAAGGAAGAGAATCCCAAAGGAACTTGCTTCCATTGTGGAAAGGATGGTCATTAGAAGCGTAACTGCAAGGCCTATCTAGATTATCTCAAGGAGAAGACGCAAGCTGATGATTCTACTTCAGGTATTCATATGATTGAAATTAATACTTATTCTATTGCTTTAAAACAATCTTGGGTATTAGATACCGGATGTGGATCTCACTTATGTAATGATCTACAGGGGCTTAGAAGCTTTAGAAGAGTTGGAAAGGCAGAGATATGTTTGCAGTCAGCTACTGGACAGAACATCTCTACAACAGTTGTGGGGACTTACTATTTGCCTCTTCCTAGTGGATTAGTACTGGAATTAAATAATTGTTATTATGTTCCAGCTTTGGCCAAAAGTATTATTTCTTTCAGTTGTTTGATGAACGATTATGATATTTATTTAAAGGACAAATGTTGTTACATTTTTAAGAACAATATGTTTTATGCAAAAGCTATCATTGAGAATGGTATATTTGTTCTTGATTTAATTAAAGAAGTACATAATGTGGATACCAAGAGAATAAAACATGATAATCTAAATACCTCATACTTATGGCATTGTCGTTTAGGCCATATAAATGAGAAACGCATGACCAAATTGCACAAGTCAGGTGATTTGGGATCATTTATTTATGAATCATTTGATACATGCGAATCTTGTTTATTGGAAAAAATGATAAAAGCTCCCTTTATTGGTAAATGAGAATGAGCTAAAATGGTTTTGGACTTAATACATTCAGATGTATGTGGTCCAATGACTACACATGCCAGAGGAGGTTACTCCTACTTCATTACTTTCATAGATGATTATTCCAGGTATGGATACATCTATCTAATGAAATATAAATCAGAAGTATTTGAAAAGTTCAAAGAATTCAGAAATGAAGTAGAGAAATAAATTGGCAAAAGTATTAAAACACTTAGATCAGATCGAGGTGGAGAATACTTAAGCCAAAAGTTTCAGGATTATCTTAAAGAAAATTGGATTTTATCTCAATGGACTCCACCATATACACCACAACACAATGGTGTATTTGAAGGGAGAAATCGAACACTATTAGATATGGTTCGATCAATGATGAGCTGAGGGAACTTGCCTAAGTCCTTTTGGGGATAGGCACTAGAAACTGCTGTTTATGTGTTAAACAGAGTTCCTAGTAAATTAGTTAATGTTACTCCATATGAGATGTGGAATAACAAGAGACCCACGCTTTCTCATATGAAAGTATGGGGTTGTCCTGTTTATGTGAAAAGGACAATGTTAGACAAACTGGATATTAAGTCTGACAAATGTTTATTTGGGGGATATCTAAAAGAAATGTTTGGATATTATTTCTATCATCCCTTAGAACAAAAGGTGTTTGTTTCAAGGCATGCTGTCTTCTTGGAAAGAGAATTACTCATACGAGAGGACAGTGGGAGTAAAATTGAACTTGGTGAAGTTCAAGACCCACAAATAGAAGATCAACTAATTGAACCCGAAACTGAATTTCATAATGATGAGATTGCAGTTGAACCTGATTATACACAAAATCCTAGAAGATCTACTATGATGTGTTCTATCCCTGTGAGATATGGATTTCACATTGATTCTGATAGAGGCATAACTGTAGTAGAGGACAATGAGCCTACAAGCTATCAAGAAGTTTTGAACAGTTCAGAATGTGATTTATGGCTTAAGGCTATGCAGTCTGAAATGGACTCCCTGTATGAGAATAAAGTATGGACTTTAACTCAACCACCTGAAGGGATAAAACCCATAGGGTGCAAATAGGTCTTCAAAAAGAAGACTGACATAGAAGGTAATATAGTTACCTATAAAGCTCGCTTAGTAGCAAAAGGTTATCGTCAAAAAGAAGGTATTCACTATGACGAAACTTTTTCTCCTGTAGCGATGCTTAAGTCTATAAGAATACTTTTAGCCATTACAACTCATTATGATTATGAGATTTGGCAAATGGATGTGAAGACAGCTTTCCTTAATAGAAATCTTACTGAGGATGTGTATATTATACAACCAAAAGGGTTCACATCAGGAAATGGCGAAAAGGTATGCAAGCTTCAAAGATCCATTTATGGATTGAAGCAAGCCTCTAGGAGCTGGAACATACGATTCAATGAGACAATCAAAGAGTTTGGTTTCTCACAGAATGAAGATTAACCTTATGTGTTTAAAAGGGTCAGTGGGAGTGCAATTGTCTTCCTAGTTCTATATGTGGATGACATATTGATCATGAGAAATGACATTTCTCTTCTCCAATCTATTAAAATATGGTTATCCAAGCAATTCTCCATGAATGACCTTGGAGAAGCATCCTATATTCTGGGAATAAGGATCTATAGAGATAGATCCAATAGGTTGCTAGGTCTTTCTCAGAGTACATATATTGATAAAGTATTGAAGAGGTTCAATATGGATCTCTCTAAGAAAGGGTTTATACCCATGGTGTATGGGAAACACCTTTCTAAGTTTATATGTCCGCAAACACTAAAGGATAGAGAGAGCATGAATAGAATACCATATGCATCTGCAATTAGTTCTATCATGTATGCTATGTTATGTACACGTCTAGATGTAGCATTTGCTTTGAGTGTCACAAGCAGATTCCAATCCAATTTTGAAGAGGAACACTAGGCAGCTGTCAAGAATATCTTTAAGTACTTGAGAAGGATTAAGGATATATTCTTGGTATATGGAGAGGGCAGTTTGGAAGTAAATGGGTATACAGATGCTAGCTTCCAATCTAACAAAGATGATTGTAAATCATAGTCTGGTTATGTGTTCATAATGGGAGGAGGAGCAGTTAGTTGGAAAAGTTCCAAACAAGAAACAACTGCTGATTCCACGATGAAAGCTGAGTACATTGCTACTTCAGAAGTAGCCAAAGAAGTAGTCTGGATCAAAAAAAATTCATAACTGAACTAGGAGTAGTGCCTAGCATTATTGATCCGATTCCTTTATATTGTGACAACAATGGAGCCATTGCACAAGCAAAGGAACCACGGTCTCATCAGCGATCCAAGCATGTTCTCAGACGCTACCATCTCATAAGGGAAATAGTAGCTAGAAATGATGTGAAAATAGAAAGGGTCCCTAGAGATGATAATGTGGCGGATCCCTTCACTAAAGCACTTCCCAAATGAAGCACGATCACCATATAAATTGCATGGGTATGAGACATATGAGTGATTGGCGCTAGTGTAAGTGGGAGATTGTTAGAGAGTACGCCCTAGAGCCCATGAATAGGGATGTTTTTCATATGTATGAATTTATATTCTTAAAAAAGGGCATCATTCATTTATTAATTCTATGTTTAAATACATGAGTTTGTAAATCTTAAATTAATAAATGAAGTCCTAGATATTATAAACACAGTGCAAAGGCAATCATGAAAGTGTTCATGATATGAGATGTCTATTGCATGCAAATGTGTTAATATCTAAATATCCCTAGTCATATAATTAACAAGATAAGGATATTGTTAATTCGGACAGACTAGCACATGTTATGCTTCTTGAATGGTTCAAGCAGTGGTTCTCATAACTGTGATTATGGAAAATAATCAAAGCTAACATATGGATGCTTGTTACAAGAACAAGTTCATTGGAGACCTGCATAGAGAATCCTCACATGGATATTAAATCTATGTCATTGAGGAATCTCTTCATAGCGGTTGTGCAAGTATCCTTAGACTTGAGATCACCGAAGTTATCTTAAGTAGCAAGTGGTATACTTTGACTCCATAACTGATTACTTCCAACTGGGAGTGAACATAGTTAAGAAAATGGGTATATCATGACCTACTTGAATATAGTTGAGTGACTGACAAAGAATTCACCATCCCAGATTTAATAAGGGAAGTTATCTGGCATGATTCTATAATTGCCTTGTTCAGAGAATCTCTGGCCAGAGTAATATGCCAAGATGGATAAAGATCCATGAAGGGCATTTTGGGAACAATGGTTAAATTAATAGAACATACATAATTAGATTTATATGAGTTGACAGAAATCCATACTCAGAATCTAATTGAGATAAGAGTGGTGAAAGGAGTAATTGCACGGTAACTATTTCTATGGAAGGGTATAGTTAAACCACTTGACTTTCCTGACATTTGGGTAGTCATGATGCCTAGCTAGAGGCCAATCATGACTTGTATAATGATGTATCAAGAATATCAATAGGGATTGATAAAATGATTTAAAGGAGTTTAAATCATGTGAGTTTTGAATAGAATTCACAATTACATATTATATTGCCAAAATGGACAGGAACCCAATAGGTCACACACATATAGAGAAAAGGATAAAATGGTAAAATGACAAGGATAATAATATTTGATATTATTATGAGGGTATAGAAGTAAATAAGATAATAATTAATTAAAGAGTTTAATTAATTATGATCAAGTAAAATTATTCGCGAAACTTTTGAGAAATGTTCTGTAAAATTGAACCTAATTGAAATAGTGTATTTCATGATTAATTATTATTGGACTATAAATGTTATAGGACTACTATAAGTGTTATAGGAATGATATAATAATTAATAGATCCATTAGAGGAATTATAAAGGGGCCAGAGGAATGAAGTTGGTGCAGAAGCCCTTCTGTAGAGGGCCACACACCAACTCCCAGACAGAAGGCTATAATGGCCTATTTTTCGGACCAAGTTAAATTATATATGTTACATAAGTGTTGTGGAACCTACATATTTAATTTTGTTGGATTTGGAATCCATTTGGGTATTTAAATCTAATTAGTTGCACAAAGGGCCTAGTTTTTGGGTTTTGTGCATAGTCTTTTATGAAAAGGTTTAATTTGGATTTAATTAAGCCCAAATGATTATAATTAATTCCAGAAGCCCAATTAATAATTCTCCAGCAATTTTAAAGAGCCCAATCTCATTAGAAGTTGGAATTTTAACCTGACTATAAAAGTCAAACTAATGAGGAATTAGGGTTAAATGATTAAACACACAAGAAAGTCTTTTATTCTAACTCTCTCTCCCTTTTGCGCCAACTCCTAAGCTAGCTCTTGGGAATTTCGGCCAGCCCTAGTTACACACCAATTATTTGGTTCAATTTATCCTTCTCTAGTGTGGATTACACATTGGAGGTGTTCGATTTTGGACACTGTGGTTTGCGACAACCCGATGCGAAGTAAAATCAACTGTTTAACAAAAATCAAAGGTAATTTTTCTTATTCTCATTTAGTTATATTGTATATTCATGGCAAGATCAGTAGTATTGGTTAAAAAATTTTAAATTTCGCTTATGTATGAGATGCATGTAATCGATAAATTCCAACATGGTATCAGAGCCTCGGTTTTGCCATGGATATACAATTCTATATTTTTTTGTGGAATAAGTTTTGTTTTATTTTGAGTTATTTATTTCATGAACTTTAAAATATCAAATTTAATTGTTCATGAATGAGAAATATTGATTTCTGGTTGTATGTGTGATCAAATAAATTTGACAGAAACAAAAACGGAACTTTTGAAGAAAAGTAACTAGGGTTTTGCGTGAAACCCATGTAATTTTAAGGGGCAGTTCTAATTTAATTTCTTATGGATCTATTAAAACTTCATTTAGATGATATTATATGTGTTTAATATGTGATATTAAGCCGTAGGATTGAACGGAATTAAAATCGAACAAGTTTTGCATGAAAACTAGTTTAGTCGAAAAGTTCGATAAATTGGTGTTCTTCGTGTGTTCTTGATGTGTTCTTATTTAGAAAGAATTTTAATCTTCTAAATCTGATATATATGATATATTAAAGTGTTTTTAATTAATTGGATTAATTAAAATGGGCCTTAAATTAATTTGATTAATTTTAATTCATTAAAACCACTTAATGGGCTTAATTATGTTTACGGACTTGGTTTAAATTAGTAAATGACTTGGTGGGCCCAAGGAGCTGATTTAAATTAAATATTATAAACATTAATTAAGTTTATTAATGGGTTTGAAGGGCTGAAGTGGGCTTTGCTCATTCCAAAAGGCCCAAATGGTCTAAAAGACACAAAATTAGTTTGTGTGTGAAAACATTTAGGGTTTTCTTTTGTGGGTTTCGGCCTACACTTGATTATAAGCCCAAAATTGATTCTTTTAATTATTTAATATGATTAATTAATTAAATAATTAATTTATAATTAATTAATAATCAATTGGATTGATTATTAAGGCAAGAACACATGCATGCAAAAAGGTTTCCTAAAATGAAAGTTTTCAAAATGGAAAAAGTTTCCTAATTTGATCACATCATTAAAATAACTCAAAATATTGTTTCAAAGGTTGAAACAAAGTTAGTAATCCATTTCTTTATGCATTAGAAAGGCATATAAGGGTGTATGATTGGCATGATGGATAGTTATTGACAAAGCCCAATGTGATTGAGCATTATGCATGTTTCAGCCCAATGAGGACTTTCATGTCCCGACCACTTGTTTTTGGTTTGTATTTCATTTCAAATTTTAATATGTAATTAGATTACTTATATTAGAATTAGAAATAGAGATGGAGACCATTTTCAAAGAGCAAGATGGGCCGGATGGAGATCCAACAAGTTTGAAGATAATGTAATTATTTTTTTTTGTTTGAATCATGCATACTACCTAGGTGTGACCTTTTGATTTCCCTCTTGGCTCGGGGAAATCAATGTAGTAATGTCCATAACTATACCATATTTGTATTCTTATATTTATGTGATAGATATAGGATGCATACCAATGTATGCCAACCATGTATGATGAGACTTAATTAACTAAAATCCTTAAAACAAATACTAAGGTACATAAGCCTTCCATTAATTTGAGGAGAACCAGAGTTCTTTATAGTGTGGATTGTTGACCACAGTCAAGCTCACATTATATTGAATATGTTCAAATCTAATTAAATGGGTCATCTTAGTTAGCCCATTAGCTTGTTGACCACAGTCAAGGCTAATGGTTCTAGAGGCAAGATTAGGGAATGCATATACGATATGCATGCATCAAGAGTTAATAACCTAATAATCCAATAGTTGTGTAGAGATACAATTGGTATATAGATACCTACCTTTCAAGGGTATGGAGTTTGGCTTGTTTACCACAGTCAAGGTCAAATTATATATCAAGGATTGGATATTGGCCCACTAGGAAAACCATCGGGTTTTTTTAGATTATATAGTGAGGGCTATTAATTCGCAATAAAATAGTGGGAGTAAATGGATTAATTAAAGACCTTATTAATGCATACATATATATATATGAACATACTCTCACATCTTTTCTTTTTCACATCTAGGTCATCATCATGAGCACATCAAACATTAATATACAATCAATCTTAGATAACAAGCTGGTTGACAGCAACTATTCTGACTGGATCAGGCAAGTGAGAATTGTTCTCAGAGCTGAAAAGATCTACTATGTCTTGGATAAAGATCTACCACCACTTCCATCAGATGATGCCGTTGATGAGATCAAAGGCAATTATCGAAAATACATGAAGGATAGTGAAGCAGTAGCATGTCTGATGCTGGGTGCTATGTCCTCGGAGCTTCAAAAGCAACATGAGATGATGGATGCTAGAACCATCGTTTTGCATCTAGAGGAGCTTTATTCTTCTCAAGCTAGAACTGAGCAATATGAGATTGCTCGAGCTCTATTTAGCTACAAAATGGTGGAAGGCACTTCAGTTGCTACTCATGCATTGAAGATGTATGGGTATATTGAGCATTTGAGTAGACTTGACTATGTTATGGATAATAATCTATTCATAGATTTAATCTTGTACTCGTTGGCTCCGAGTTATGCACCTTTCTTGCTTAACTTCAACATGAACAAGATCCAAGTATCCATTCCTGAGTTAATCAATATGCTCAAGATAGCTGATGGATCATTTAAGAAGGATCCAAATAAAGTGTCATGGTTGTCACTTCTGCTAAAGGCAAGAAGTAGAAGAAGAAAAGATAACCAAGGTGCAGCCAAAGAATGGTGGGATATCCAAGAAGAAGGTTGCCAAGAAAGAGAATCCCAAAGGAACTTGCTTCCATTGTGGAAAGGATGGTCATTAGAAGAGTAACTGCAAGGCCTATCTAGATTATCTCAAGGAGAAGATGCAAGCTGATGATTCTACTTCAGGTATTCATATGATTGAAATTAATACTTATTCTATTGCTTCAAAACAATCTTGGGTATTAGATACCGGATGTGGATCTCACTTATGTAATGATCTATAGGGGCTTAGAAGCTTTGGAAGAGTTGGAAAGGCAGAGATATGTTTGCAGTCAGCTACTGGACAGAACATCTCTACAACAGTTGTGGGGACTTACTATTTGCCTCTTCCTAGTGGATTAGTACTGGAATTAAATAATTGTTATTATGTTCCAGCTTTGGCCAAAAGTATTATTTCTTTCAGTTGTTTGATGAACGATTATGATATTTATTTAAAGGACAAATGTTGTTACATTTTTAAGAACAATATATTTTATGCAAAAGCTATCATTGAGAATGGTATATTTGTTCTTGATTTAATTAAAGAAGTACATAATGTGGATACCAAGAGAATAAAACATGATAATCTAAATACCTCATACTTATGGCATTGTCGTTTAGGCCATATAAATGAGAAACGCATGACCAAATTGCACAAGCCAGGTGATTTGGGATCATTTAATTATGAATCATTTGATACATGCGAATCTTGTTTATTGGGAAAAATGACAAAAGCTCCCTTTATTGGTAAAGGAGAATGAGCTAAAATGGTTTTGGACTTAATACATTCAGATGTATGTGGTCCAATGACTACACATGCCAGAGGAGGTTACTCCTACTTCATTACTTTCATAGATGATTATTCCAGGTATGGATACATCTATCTAATGAAATATAAATCAGAAGTATTTGAAAAGTTCAAAGAATTCAGAAATGAAGTAGAGAAATAAATTGGCAAAAGTATTAAAACACTTAGATCAGATCGAGGTGGAGAATACTTAAGCCAAAAGTTTCAGGATTATCTTAAAAAAAATTGGATTTTATCTCAATGGACTCCACCATATACACCACAACACAATGGTGTATTTGAAGGGAGAAATCGAACACTATTAGATATGGTTCGATCAATGATGAGCCGAGGGAACTTGCCTAAGTCCTTTTAGGGATAGACACTAGAAACTGCTGTTTATGTGTTAAATAGAGTTCCTAGTAAATCGGTTAATGTTACTCCATATGAGATGTGGAATAACAAGAGAGCCACGCTTTCTCATATGAAAGTATGGGGTTGTCCTGCTTATGTGAAGAGGAAAATGTCAGACAAACTGGATATTAAGTCTGACAAATGTTTATTTGGGGGATATCTAAAAGAAATGTTTGGACATTATTTCTATCATCCCTTAGAACAGAAGGTGTTTGTTTCAAGGCATGCTGTCTTCTTGGAAAGAGAATTACTCCTACGAGAGGACAGTGGGAGTAAAATTGAACTTGGTGAAGTTCAAGACCCACAAATAGAAGATCAACTGATTGAACCCAGAACTGAATTTCATAATGATGAGATTGCAGTTGATCCTGATTATACACAAAATCCTAGAAGATCTACTATGATGCGTTCTATCCCTGTGAGATATGGATTTCACATTGATTCGGATCGAGGCATAACTGTAGTAGAGGACAATGAGCCTACAAGCTATCAAGAAGTTTTGAACAGTTCAGAATGTGATTTATGGCTTAAGGCTATACAGTCTGAAATGGACTCCATGTATGAGAATAAAGTATGGACTTTAACTCAACCACCTGGAGGGATAAAACCCATAGGGTGCAAATGGGTCTTCAAAAAGAAGACCGACATAGAAGGTAATATAGTTACCTATAAAGCTCGTTTAGTAGCAAAAGGTTATCCTCAAAAAGAAGGTATTCACTATGACGAAACTTTTTCTCCTGTAGCAATGCTTAAGTCTATAAGAATACTTTTAGCCATTGTAGCTCATTATGATTATGAGATTTGGCAAATGGATGTGAAGACAGCTTTCCTTAATGGAAATCTTACTGAGGATGTGTATATGACACAACCAGAAGGGTTCACATCAGGAAATGGCGAAAAGGTATGCAAGCTTCAAAGAGTCAGGGCTCTTAATAGCTTTTTGGTAGGTAGTTGGATCCTCACCATCCACTAACTCAATAGTGTCACTATCGGTGATTAAAAAACCGTATCTCTCAATCTCTCGATGTACCCTACCAGATCTTCTAGGTCCTTGTGCAATGGGTTCTTATTCCACAACTGGTTGTGAACTTGATCCCATTTCCAACTCATCCCCTACAGGAGTTTGTGGCACTTGAATTTCTCCAAGTTCTACTTTACTCCCACTGTCTTTCTTGAGAAGGAATTCCTTTTCTAAGAAAACAGCCTTGCGAGCAACAAATACTTTGTTCTCGGCTTATGAGTAAAAGTAGTATCCCTTTGTTTCTTTGGGATAACCTACAAACAAGCAAACAGTGGATTTGGACTCTAGTTTGTCAGATGTTAATTTCTTAACATGTGCCTCACAGCCCCAAATCCTGAGAAATGACATATTGGGCTCTTTCCCAGTCCATACCTCGTATGGTGTCTTCTCAACTTCTTTAGTTTTAGTACGATTCAATATAAACACAGCAGTTTCTAATGCATAACCCCAAAAAGAGATAGGAAGATTAGCTTGACTCATCATCGATCGAACCATATCCAATAGAGTTTGATTTTTCCTTTCGGACACACCATTCCATTGTGGCATTCTAGGAGGAGTGAGCTGTGAAATAATTTCACACTCCTTTAAATGGCTGTCAAACTCTTGGCTTAAGTATTTTGCCACCTTGATCTGATTGAATGGCTTTTATACTTTTGCCAAGTTGGTTTTCTACTTTGTTCTTAAACTCTTTGAATTTTTCAAAAGTTTCAAACTTGTGCTTCATTAGATAGACATAGCCATATCTACTGAAGTCATTTGTGAATGTTACGAAGTAGCTAAAACCACCTCTAACTTGTGTACTTAATGTTCCACATACATTGGTGTGTATTAATCCCAATAAGTCACTAGTCCTCCTCTAACCTTTCTTGTTAAAAGGACTCTTTGTCATCTTTCCATGCAAACATGGCTTGCATGTGTCATAAGATTCCAAATCGAATGACCCAAGCACTCCAGATTTATGGAGTCTTGAAATGCATTTTTTGTTTGCATGCCCTAAACGACAATGCCAAAAGTAAGTAGGGTTCAATTCGTTTGATTTAACCCTCTTTGTATTAATGTTGTATATGGACTCTTTGTTTTGTAGATCAAGGATATAAAGGCCATTTTATAACATCGCATTGTCATACGAAATGCCTTGGCGATGAATATGAATATTGCCATTATTAATAACAAAATCAAATCCATCCATATCCAAACAAGAAACTGAAATAATGTTTCTGCTCATAGCAGGCACATAATAAAAATTTTTCAAATCTAAACAAAGTTCGGAAGGTAAAGTGAGTTGATAGTTGCCTATCTCTATGGCAGCAACTCGTGCTCCATTTCCCACACGGTGGTCCACTTCATTCTTCCCAAGTAACCTCCTATTTTTTAGCCCCTGCACATTTGAACAAATGTGAGAACCACAACCGGTATCCAATACCTAAGTGGTAGAAACAGAAAGGTTAATTTCAACAATAAAAATACCAGAACTGGATGCCTTGGCTCCATTCTTCTTTTGTTCTTCCTTGAAGAGAGCGCAATTCTTCCTCTAATGCCCCAAATTGTTGCAATAGAAGCATGTGCTCTCGCTCTCCTTGAGCTTTTGTGCCTTGGGCTTGGGTTGGGCCTGAGGTGCACTCCCACTAGACTTAGGCCGTGCCAAGTCATTCTTGGGTTTTGCCTTTTCCTTTCCCTTTCCCTTAGCGGGTTCCTTCTTAATGCCCCATTGAACCATAAGTACGGGATTGATCTTTCGAATGTTCTCTTCAGCATTCTTAAGCATCCCATGAAGCTCGGTGACTGTCTTGTTCATTGCATGCATGTTATAATTCATAACAAATGGATCATAATCATCAGTCAATGAACCCAAGATCAAGTTCGTGGCTAATTCTTTTGGCACTTGTACCTCAAGCTTCTTAAGAGTATCAAGATACCCTTTTATCTTAAGTACATGGGTACTAATAGGAGTACCTGCAGCCATCTTACAAGAAATTAAAGCCTTTGTTGTCACGAACCTCTCGTGATGAGCTTGTTCTTAGAACATCTCCTTGAGGTGCACCATGATCGCATAAGCTTTTTGGTCCATGAATTGCTTTTGCAAATCGGGCACCATAGTGGCTAGCATCAGACAGGTCACATCATTGGAGTCACTCTTCTTAGTCTTAAAAGTTTCCTTTTGAACTATAGAGGCGTTCCTAGCAGGTTCCTTGGGCAATGGTGCATCCAAAACATACGACTTCTTCTCTTGCTTGAGAAGTATTCTCAAGTTTTGAGACCAGTCTATGAAATTGGTGCCATTTAATTTGTCCTTTTCTAGGATCAATCGCAATAAAAATTTGTTGTTTGAAGATTCCATTTTTTCAATCTACAATAATAAAACTTAGCAAGATTAAATGAGGTCTTATTATAATCACACAAATCAAATTAATATCCCTTTAAATAATTCGCATTAGTGATTTGATGTGGGTCAAGATCCACTTTTCACAACAACTTATTAGTCAAGCTGAGCTTGTACACCTAACAAGTTAAGTTACTTAGGTAGGAAAACTCCAATCATGTCTCGTACATGACTCTTGGATCAAATGGGCTAACATCTTAAGATGTTATAACACAGACCCATTTATTAGTTGCCCAGGTCCAGGCATCCCTTTCCATGTTAAGTCCAACCTATATTCACAACCCATGCCTCACAAAGATAATAGGGCGCATCTAGGACTCCTAGTCTACGTGACCGATGATCGATGCCTTGACATGTTTCGAATTAGGAAGGCAACTTTGTGACTTACTATTTTAGGGACTCATATTATTATGGCTTACATGGCATACGCTTTGTCATCCATTCATTGCATGTATATATATATATATATATATATATATATATATATATAATTGTATAAAGTAAAGCGTGACAAATATGGGCCCAAAAACCTACAACTAAGATTCTATACTATTACATATGAATCTTTAAGTTGGGCTTCTCCACTCCCGTGGGCTTTGTCTTGATTTACAAAGTCTTCAAATAAATTCTATACTAAGAAATAAATGAAACTTTTACAATAATCCATAATGGCACGTAGGCCTTTTTTAATTACAAAAACCCAGGGCCCATGAATGCACCATGCATATCCATTCATCACACAAAACAAACAAATAAATATACATAACATTCAGGGATAAAACAAAGTCCAATTTTAATTAATTTAGCCAAGCCCATTAATGAAAATTGTGTACTTGCACTTTTAAGAGAAGACCCCATGATGGGCCTAGGCTGAAGCCCAATGGACTAAATCCCCTTATTGAATAAGTTCTCTTAAAAGCCTAAAACACAAACTAGTTAGATTTGTGCTACAAATCAACTCTAGTATAATTTCCAATTTTGACATTTTTAATATTATGTCATACAGCCCATAAATATTAAAAATACCTATAATATGAACCAACATGAATTAAACATAAAAATTCATGAAGAACATATGTCATACACGGCATATATACTAAAACAAACAAACAACAATGAAACTAGTTGTTTAATGCTCATATAATGCCACAAACAATGCACAAACACTTAAAACGATTTTATGAGCTATTTAATAATTTAAATAAGGTCATAAACATTGAGTTAAGGTTCTATCCAGATCTGATCTAAATGTTTTTTTGCCATTTTAATCAAAACATAACAAACAATGTTGATTAAACATGCAACAAACACAAACTAGTCATAGTTTTAAGTGATTTCAAAATTAATCAATTAAATTGTCATGGACCAGAATAAAAACCATTTGTAAAACATGTACAGACCTATTATTAATCTCTAAAAATCACTTACAAACATGCCAAACATATTTTTACATTCAATATTGAAAACTAGTTGTTAAACAAACACATATCATGCAAATTAGCACCTAGTTTCAAGATTAATATGTACAATCAGGTATGTATAATTAAAATCGACCATGAACAGCTCTAAGAACATCTCAGGACAGTATATTAACATGTCATAATAATTATAATACCTAACTAATCATATAAAATCATTTTTACACTAAAACAATGCAAAAAACTCAAAACAGAAATTTCAGCATTGCGGTTTTATGCAAGAACGATTTTTGAATCAAGATTTAATGCATCCAAAGCACTAAAATAAGCATGGTTAGGCTCCGATACCACTCAAGGGATATCACATGGCATATACATGAAGAATACATAGCGTAAAAATAAAAATATTGATCATTCATGCCATGCAATATACGACATAGAATCAAAACATGCAATTTTAGAGTTTTAAAACTTACAAGCTTGGATGCTCTTCAAAAATTGATTTTTGCAATGGAAAATATATAAGATAGACTTATACACTTCAGATCTGGAACACCAATGCCAAAGAAGCAGCCTTTGCGCCACACCACTCTATGCTCACACACACACTTGCAAAGATAGCTTAAAAACAAGAGTGCTAGCTCTATGATTGTGTATTCGAAAATGGGAATGGTTTGAAGCCACAAGATGTGATCTTGTTCTTCCTTTAGGTTACTATTGCTGCCCAAGAATACAAGAGAACAAGAAAGAGTTCTTTCCCCTTGAGTAATTCGGCCAAGAGAGGAAAAAAGCAAAACGGCTAGCTCTTTTATTCTTTTAATTAATTAATATATATTACTTATTTTAGGTCGAGTGTGAATGCCAAAATTAAGTAGTAATTTCAGCCTCCATTACTTCCTAATTAAGAGATATATCTTAATTTAAATTCTATTAGAATTTAAATTCAAATGGCATTAGTCATTTAATCAAAACAAATTTACTTATTTAAGGTGATTAGTTGCCGAATTCAACTAGCATTCCTAGCTTGAATTTTGGCTACATTAATTTCCTCTAAAGTATTATATTTTGATTAAATATAATTTAGAATTTAATACTCAATTAACTAAATTATACATAGATAATTAATCAATTGAAATTAAACCTAGCACATGCCAATAAATTTATCTCGTGACTAACTGTTAACAGATTTTTCTAAAACAGCAAGCTGTTTAAGGAAAAATAATAGTTCAACAGATTTTCCTTAAATAGCTAGCTGTTTAAGGCAAAAACCTTGTTTGACAGATGTTTAAGGCAAAATCGGAGCTGAACAGATTTGCCTAAAACAAAAAACCTGTTTAACAGATTTGCCTAAAATAACAAGCTGTTTAAGGCAAAAATCTGTTTACCCATTGCATACATTAATTTGACTTTAAATAAAAGCCCACATTAATTCCCAATACACTATTTAAATATTTTAAGCCCAATGCTTTATGTGCGATCTTATAGGTCCATTTAATATTGGCAATGAATTAATAAATTAATTCAAAGGCTATATATTCTCTAGCAAGATATTATAGCATCATTCCAAATTAAATGAAAATACAAATGGCATTTAGTGACCTAATGCAATTTTGCATAGTCCCTTACCCATAAATATCAGAATTAATATAAGGCATGGAATCAGTCATCCTTATATATACTAATTCTTTTCTTGATATTTCATTGACACTAAACTCTCAGATAAATAATGATTACTCATTATTTCATCTTGGTATGGCCATACACTTCTCAGTTCACTGATCAAGTGGCCGATGATATTTTCTCTCTTATCGAGAGGGGTAATTCCTTCACTTCTCTTATGCTCTCTAACATGGATCAGTGCATACCCAAGCATACCCATACTTGTCACCCTGTTACGAGCACGTTAGTTGTATGTCAAAGTACACAGTAATTCATAAAGAGTTTCATAGAGATTTTAGGTTTAAGAACTCCGATGTAAAACTTACACATGAGAAACACTTATGACTTGTACCTGTAGTGTTCTCATGAACGGATTGAATCCAGATACCATGTTCTAGACATGTATCTATGATCTCTGATTGACACTCCAATCCTTATGATCCGTAAGACAGAACTCAAATTATCAGAGAGAGCATACCAGTCTTAATTCATTTGTTATTCCCATAATAATGAGTGACTAGGGATATTTAGAATGAAGTCTCATTTGTTTCAAGTTCTTACAACCATGTGCCTCACACATGATAACTTAAACTGAAACAACATTCTTGGATAGTTCTATCAATTGATATGCATAGGAATATAATAGATAAAACAAATGCCTCATTTATTAACTTAAGTGTTTTATAACAATGCATTGGGGCTAGGGCTTACACTAACAGAAAATTCCAATAGACACTTCTTATTGCAAGCTTAGTTGATGGTAACAACATGTTGTTCCCAGTTGCTTTTGTTGTTGTTGAGTCTGAGAATAAATATAGTTGGGCTTGGTTTATGTCCATGCTTAGGAAGCATGTCACTTAACGTGTCGGTATTACAGTAATTTCTGATCGATATTCTGGTATAATGCAGTATCCTGGGATGAAAGAAGTGGGTGGAAAGAACCTTTATCCTTTCATAGGTTTTGTTTATGGCAATTTGTCAGCAACTATAACATGCACCACAGGAATGCAATAATAAAAAATTTTCTTTACAAGGCTGGTAAGAGTAAAAAATTTCAATATTATTTATTCAAATAAATTAAAATAATGTAATAATATTCCATATTTGTGTAGGTGCATAATTTCAAAGGTGCAAGTTTAAGTAGCTAATGACAATATCAAAGACCTTGATCAATATACCTATAACTAGGCAATGAGGATATTACTAGAGCGTTGGATACTGTTTAAGGATGGTGGTTATCAATATGATCATGCGACTACAAATATTGCTGAGAGTGTTAACAGTGCTTTGAAAGGTGTTCGTATAATGCCAATTATTGCGATCATTAAACATATTTTTGCTCATTTGGTAAAATTTTACAATCAGCAAAGGGATATATACATTACTGAAATGGCCCAAGGCTTGAGGTTCATACCTCGATGTGTCAAAATAATAACCAAGTGTGCTAATATGGCTCAATGTCACATGGTGATTGATTACAATAATCGGTATAAATTATACAAGGTAATATTATGCAGAGCATCGGAGGTAAACATTAAGCTCGATACATATATATTGAGTCTTGAGAAATGTGAATGCATGTGTGGTAAGTTTCAGGGAACAATTATCCCTTGTTCACATGTAATTACATCTTGCATGCATAGGCATATCGATATGTTCCAATTTGTAGATAATTGTTACAACATCACCGAGGCACATAAATGTTATAATGGGTAATTCAACCCTATGGGGCACAAAGCATACTGGCCCAAGTATCACATTTTAAAATTGGTTCCTGATATGGAGTTATGGAGAAAGAAAAGTCGCCCAAAGACAACTTGCATTGGAAACAAGATGGATAGGCGAGAAAAGGATAATATCACTCGTTGCAGCAAGTGTGGTAACGTTGGTCATAATAAAAAAACTTGCAGAAGTGATGTCAAATCGTCTAGTTAATATTTCAGAGCTTGACAATTGCATATACAATGTAAATTTTGTATATTTAAGTTATTAAATTTTATTGATGAGTTTTCCAATTTATTCCATTCTTCATTATATTGACAAAATTCATGAAATAAATTGTGTAACTATAAATAGTCACATATCAAATTAAAATTGTAGTTAAATTAATATCACAAAATAAAAAAAGGTGCAATGAGAAAAAAATAATAACATAAATAACATAAATAATTATATTGAAATATAATCTATCCAAATAGTTTATATTATTGACAAATAATCGAACAGTCAAAACCTTCTATTGCGAGTCGAGGTGGTGCCTATTTGTTTGATTATCCGTATCATCAATATTTGGATATTGCGGCAATGGCATGACATCCCTAAAACCTCTATTGTACAGTGGTTGGTTGACTAAACCTTGAATACTGACTAGATTTGGGTCACTAAAAGTTCATTGAAAAAAATCATCGTATTGCATTGGTGGGCCCATTTGGGCATATAAATCATATCATGTTGCATAAAAGGGATTATTTGGGCATATAGATTATACACATGTTGCATTAGTGGGCCAATTTGGGCATATGCATCGTACTCATGTTGCTTTCCTAAAGATAAATTGATGTTTAAATCAACATTTAATCTAAATGGCCCCGCTTCAAAGTTATTACATATAGATGGGACGACTGTAGTATCAAATAACTATTATTGACTAATTGAAGACAAATTGAAAGAATTAGAAGTGTCTTAAGGAATCTATACCCACTGCAATGGTTTAGGACCTTAGTGCACTGTAGGTGGAATAGGAATAGATTTAATTATAGAATGTCTTTCTTCCATTCCTCTCTTGTTGTGTCTAGATTGACAAAAATCCTCATAAGGAATCATCATCGGGGGAATTTGTACAGTGTCAGGAATAGGTTGTCGAGGATAATTAGTTGATTGCCTATTAATAACACCAATAACATCCAATATACTCTCTAATGCTAAATAGATACTAACACTTCCATTGGATGATGAACCAATATTGGTGTGCCTAATTTGTTTGGCATAGTTAGCCTATAAAGCAAATAAATAAATTTGTTATAAATTATCAATATAATTACCAAAATATATAAATAATAATATAAAATCATACTGATGCATCGATGGAAGCTTTAATCGTGATTATTCGTTGTCTGGTCCATGGTGTAAACCATTACATATTTTGTGACCTCAGATGTAAAGGTGCATGAAGAGGACCCATAATAACACGAGTACATTAAATATTCCACTTATAAATAAAACTTGAAATTTTTACTTCCCAATTTTGATCAATATGTCCCCTTAAATAGATTGAGTGCACCCTATAATCGTATTGTTGAGGGAGTGGGATTGGTTGATCTATTCCAAATTTCCTTAGATATTGATTGGGATGGTACTACTTGATAATATGAAAACATATGAGTGGCACAATTGAAGTCCAAATGGCATTTCCATTTCTACAAAAAAATTGGTAATAAGCGCAACACATTCTTGTAGGGATCCCAATCCATCTAAAGAATTTATTTTTTTGCATGCGTCATATTTTAAGAAAATATTCTTTCTATTGAATGAGATTTGCAAATTTATTGAAAAAGACAAATTAATTGTAAACCTAATCATCATGCTGTAAGTTCAAATTGATACGGTACTAAAAAATATCCTTGCTATTATTTTTATTTAGATCCAATGGGGATCGCCTGATAAAGACAAGAATGTACTATTATTCAGCAAATTGAATGAACAAACTAAAATTAATATACACACACATACACACACACACATAAATTATATACAATGAATAAAATTTACCTGTAACCATAAGGCATAGACTGATCAAGAACATATGCATGGACAAATAGGGGCCAAATATGAGGCAGCCCTTTTCAGGCCCATATTTGTATCAATTGATGGTAACTACCAAGTGAAGTGGCACTCGGTCGAGTTGCACGATATAGCTCTCTATACAACCACGTGAGGCATTCTGACCCCTAGCTGTACTCAATAGCAACTTGTGAATTTTCAAATAGTGAAAGCCACATCAAATGTATAAAATTATTTGATTATCTTGTACATAATAATCCATCAATATATAGAATAATCCATGCCCTAGTAAAATATTGCATATGGTAATCAGTTGTGTTAGGCAGCAATGAATTAAAATTTCTTCACAACCATGTCATTTTTACACTATGTTCCCTTAATACATCTTATGTAGGAACTTGACCCAAAATATAGCCATATATATCAGGGCAATCATACTATAAATGCCCGGTAACAGGATGTCCTTCAATAGGTAAGCCGACGAGTACAACAATATTTTGTAGTGTTATCGTGGCTTCACCAATAGGAAGGTGAAATGTGTGTATCTCTAGTCGCTACCTCTCAACAAGTGCAATTATTAAATCAACATTAACATGCATCACACCAATTTTTTGACACTCCATAAAATCCTGCTAATCTCAGGTATGAAATTATTTGCTCGTCGATATTTCTACAATGATTTTCAACACTGGCTTTATGTGTTACCAATACATTATGTTCAACTTGAAAATAAATAAATTATTAATATTGTATACATGATTATGTATGTAAATTAAAGTTATTTATAGAGATAAAATATAATTATTGTTTCACTCCAAATAGCATCGGCTAGATGTCTGCCTCGTAGCATTAGGATATCATCCATGAAGGATCTAGGATTAATATATTTTCGATTTTTAAATTGATCCATTTTGTACTAACCTAGTAATAAATTCGATAAAAAGTGTAATATGTGCATTCAAAAATATTTATCATAATTAACTAAATATATGTCCATATTAAAATTATTTTGTACAATAACACAAATTAAATGATATAAATTAGATGGAATAAAAAAATCATACGTTTATCTATATAAATTTGATCCAAAACATATTTTATACAATAAATATAATTCTATAAGTTCTTCCTTAAATGAATTTAGTTCCAACAAAATAATATAACTAAATTACAAATTCCATTGATAATAAAACTATATATCAATTGATAATTTTAATTTAAATTAAAAATAATCTGCATATCATAATTAAATAATAAGCTTTAATTTCTGTAATAAATTAATATTTTATAAATAAATTAAATAGCAAATTTTAAAATATGGCAACTTGTAATAATACATCAATTATTGTTATATCAGATCTCAAGGGTCATTAACACATAATTTATATTTCTCTTTTAATTCAATTATTACAACAAATTTAAATTTAAAATATATGAAATAACTTGCCTTTTTCCCATATTAACAAATTAACAATCATATAATTCTTGCCAAATACAGAATACCAACATTAAAAATATATAATAAAATTATAAATGGAATTAACTATCAAAATTTATAATTTATTTACTTATTTTTAATTTCTACTACACTTAATAAACTTATTACACATTCTAATTAAAAAACTATATTATAAATCCATTAACCAACAAAAATAAAAAGCCAAAAGATTTTTTTAATTTCTACAGCATTTAATAAACTTATTACACATTTTAATTAAACAATCACATTATAAAGATATTAGAAAAAAGAAAAAAAAAAAGAAAAAAGTATCAAGAGTATACTGGCAGAAGAAGAACATTTGAAGTAGATGCAGTAGGGAGGGCCAAAATAGTGTGAAACTGTGAATTATTGGTATGGGGGTTTAAGTAGAAAAAATTTATTATTAAAAATTTTTTCGGGTCAAATTGATAAGACAAGACATAGAGGGACATTTTCAAGAATCTGTTAGTCCACATAAGACTAAAAAGAAAATTTGCTTGCAACGTTTGAAATCGCTACAAACTATAATAGTTTCAGCATCTAAAATTGCTACAATCTGTAGCGATTTCAGACACTGTAGACAATTATCCCATTGGCGCTCTTTGACAATGTCACTGCCATATGTAGTGGTTTCATGCTGACACCCTCATTTTTGTAAATAATTTCTTACATGCATCAATTTTATAATTTTTAAAAAACA